>CAUYPK010045849.1:0-33375 GCA_963574355.1 Loris lydekkerianus
GAAAGAAAGAAAGAAAGAAAGAAAGAAAGAAAGAAAGAAGGGAGGGAGGGAGGGAGGGAGGGAGGGAGGGAGGGAGCGAGGAGAAAGGAAGGAAGGAAGGAAGGAAGGAAGGAAGGAAGGAAGGAAGGAAGGAAGGAAGGAAGGAAGGAAGGAAGGAAAGAAGGAAAGACCCATAAGTGGACTGGGTGTGGTGGCTCAAAATCTTTCCTTCCCTTCTTTAGAAACCTATCCTCCTATAGATAAGGTTTATGCTCTTTCATTTAATATGTAAGTGATGTCAAGAAGTCCATAGCACTAGCCTAGAGAGTGAGCAAGAACACTTTTGCTCAAATTGCTTCAAATATGTAAGTTTTCAGATAAATTCTAGTCTTTAACTAGAATCTCTAGTTAAGAACTGAATGCATGGCAGCTTCACACATAGTTTTGAAATTGGTAGACTGACTACCTAACTCCTAGTCTGATTTCTTATATCTTACAAACATTCATCTAGTGTCTCCTACATGACTGATAACATATTAATTTTCCCTTACACCTTATTATGCTCTTGTAACACACCATTTCTTCATCTATTATAGCCCTTATCCAAATAGTGATTTAAAAAGCCACCTTATAACTACTAGCTGAACTCCTGTCTCCTGCTTTAGGATGTAAACTCCTTTCAGGTCAGAGACACTTTTGTCTTGTTTTCTTCCTAATTTTATCCTTTTCATGACCTCAGGGGCAGGTGTATGACTTCCTCACACTCCTCAGGATGATGGCACACCCTCAATATTTGTTGATTTTACTTATCCTTTCTCCCGTGTATTTATTCCCTTTTATATGTATTCTACATCCCCATTTCCCTCCCTCCACTCATAGACCATCGATCTCATATATTCCATTTTCATACCTTCTTGCCAAATACAGAAGAACTCATTCAGTATCTTAATATTTTTGCTCATATTGTTAAATTTCATGCGTATTACTATATATGCATTGTCTATTGCTCCTGCTTGATTTATGAGATTCTATGATATAAAACCACTACTTTCACCTGGACAACCTCTACCTCTCTACAAACTACTGACAAGCATCTATGTATGTGAACCCTTTTGTATTTGAGGAAGAATTCCTCTGCAGTCTATGCTCAGGAGTGGCACTGATGGTTGTGTAGCCTGTACACATTCTGAGTTTGCCAAAGTACTGTCAGATTGTTCTCAGGAATGGCTGTCGCAGTCTATAATATCTACAGGAAATTAATAAGGGCACCTGTATTCCTGCTAACTGGCCAGATTCAGCTTTTTAATGATATAATACAATGAGAGAAAAGTGATGTCAGTGTCTTTAATTTCCACTTCTCTGACTGCATGCATTTGGACAGAGTTTTAGTGATTACAATTGTTTTTGGAAGGAGCATCGGGTGAGGGTGAGGAACGTTCCCTTCCATTTATTGAATGTTCTTTATCTCTTGTTTATTTTTCAATTGAATTGCTATCTTCTTCTTGTTGATTAGCAGGAATTGCTTGATACTTAACAATAAATCTCTGTTTAGACACTAAAATTAAATTTTCTCTACCAATCTGTCATCTAATTGTGAACTTTTTCATTCACTCTTTAGAAAAATCTTTTGAAATCCATTCTTTCTTTCCCTCAAAGTTTTTCCTTTTGTGTTTTGTTTAAAAGGTTCTTCTCCATATCTAGACCACAAAAACTTACTCCTACATGTATAGTTTTATCTTTACATTATAGTAATGAAGACTAAAGATACTGGAATCACTCTATTTGATTTTCAATCATGGCTCCTTCGTTACTAATTCAGTGAACTGGATAACTTGACCTGAATACACCTGTGTCTTTGTCTATAAAACTGGAGTGGTAATACTAATGAACTCAATAATATTGTAGAGAGAATTGAATGGATTAATACATTTAAAAGCCTAGAAAAATACAAACTGTACATACTAAGCATTGTGCAAATTTTGCTATTATGATAAATATGCTTACATATATTCAGTAAGGGTCCAGTTTTATTTTTCTGCATATTGTCAATCTATTTTCTCAGCACCTATACTAAACAACCCATTACTTTCCTATTGATGTTTAATGCCAGGTTTTTCCTTGGTTAATAACTCACTATTTTGTTTCATTGTTTCATTTTGTTGTTCCTAAACTAAAACTATACTGGTTTTATTGTTATGGATTTTATCTTATTATCTGAGAGAGAATATCTCTACTCTTCACTTTTTTTTTCCAAAGAAGAACCAGTTGTTTGTTTGTCCTTTTTTTTTTTTTTTCATTTAAGTTTTAAAATGACTGCATTGCACTATGTTCTAAAAATCAAGATAAATTTTTTGGCTTTTCTTCAGATTGAATATATAAACATACATACATGAATATACACATACACATATGCATTTGGAGGGAATTGAACTTTTTATTATTGAGTTAACCCAAATAAGAGCATAAAATGTTTCTATTTTTTTGTTTGTTTCAGATCTTTGTGCTCTTTATCAGATCTAAGAATATTTCTCCATTGAAGACTTAGACATTCATTATTAAGTTAAAAATCATAGATGCTTTATATTTTTGTTATTGTTGAAATTAAATTTCCATTTTGTTTAATCTTGTTGTGAAAAAAAATGCTATTGGTTTTTATAAATTCATCTTGTATCCAACAAGAAAACGAAAATAATACTCGGAATCTAATTGTGTTAACTTTTCTAGATAGATGCACATATCATCCACCACTGATGACAGCTTTATCTTCTCTTCCCGCCCTGCTCTTTTTCTACCTAGTAGTGAGTTGAGCAGTTTGTTTATTTATTTGTTTTATAGATTAGACAAGACCTCCAGTCTTCGTTTAAGCTGTTGTGATGATAATGAGTGTCATTATCTTATTCCCTGTTCTTAAAGGGAAAATATGAAAGGTTTCCCACTGAGTAAAATGTTTACTAGAGGTTTGTTGGAACATAATCTGATCAAATTTCTTACTTTAGTAGATTTGTTTGCTAAATAATATATGGCTGTGAAAATTTAGAGAATTGTTTTTTCATATCTATTCAGACAATACATGATTTTTTTTTTTTTCCTGTAATCAATTTTTGGGGCAAATTACCATGACAGACTTTTTTAGACTGAGAAAGGATTCTTGCAACCCTGAGCTAAACCCATTTGTTTGTAATACATTGTTTTGTTGTATATATTTTTTATTGTAAAATATAACACACAAATAAAAAATGCAGATCCATACACACACAAATACACACATGCACAATGCTACTAGATGATGCCACATTATTTTTTTTTTAATGTTTTACCAGTTTTTGAAAGGCTCGCCTTCAGTAGCCTGAGTCCTAAAATGTAATAAGTATTGATTAGCTACTTTCTTTCCTATAGCATTGCCAAATTCTTCATAAAGGAGAGAAGCATTCTCACCTCCACCCCTCATCACCTCAGTGAATTTGATATTTTAGGATAAAGTAATTGGAGTAATAATACTCCACATTCAGATATCAATTAATGAAGTGGATTCCTAATTCAATGGGAAATCAATTTCTAAAGGGAGGTGTAGGCATGCTTGATGCAAAGCTCAGATGGCGTCATAAGCCCATGCTCTCTCCTCTTCCTTTCACCACTTCTTTTTTCTCCTCTTCCTCTTTTCTTTACTTCCCCCCCTCCCCACGTCTTATTATTGTGGTCATTGTGGTGGGGAAGATGACTGCCAAAATGACATTCAGAGTTCCATCTTCCTGCCTTAGCAACAGGTATGGAAAGAAAAAAACTCCCATGTATCTTTTGTAGCAAAGTCCCCAAGTGGAATACGTTATCCTCTCTGAATCATATGCCTTCTCTGATTGTCAGGGGTTTGAGGGGCGAGCACCCACACTGACCACCGCATCAAGATCACAAGGTTCTCCCAGAAAATGATGCCTGCACATGTAAATGACTTGTTTTCTCTGAATAATCAGCTGTTCACTTTCATCTTAGCTCCTTCAAAGGATCCTTTCATCTCTTTACTCCTATTGTCCAGCAGAATGTTAGCACATAACAGGTGCTCAATACAAGATGGTTAAACGAATGGCAGAGAGGAAATGACTCTCTTTACATACCCCAATGTAAAAGACAGTTTAGAAGAACCCATCTTGATGTAAAGAGGAAATGATTTAAACTTGAATGAAATGACATTGCATTGACTGGACTTTCCCACATATATTTCATATACATTCCTTTATAGCTGGCACTGATCAATATATACTTTTCCTTATTTTACCTTATTTGGAAGCAGGGTTTTGGTGCTATCACAGTGAGTGAATGTCTTTTAAACTGTCACATGATGTACTTAGAGAAATGGAAACTGCAGCCCTGAATCCTGTATGTTTCAAACAGTGCCAGATGCCATGAAGTCATATGCAGATGCTTACATTGACAAAATTATAGTAACAGTTGGGCTTCTTTGAATATTTCTGCTTAGGAGGGTTAAATAGCCTAACAGACAGTGGAAACTAAAGCCTTCTGTTCAGCTATGGGGTATAAATGATAAAATCAGCCAGCGTTGCTCTGTTAATATTCTCGAACTTGAAACAGAAAGGACACCTTCATGAATGTAAAACTTGCCCTTGGTGGAGCTCAGAGCAGAGGGCGTGCTCACTATTGACTACTAGAGGTGGTAATATTTGCAGGTGTAAGAGGAACTCTGACCTAGGTGAAGGAATTACAAAACTAGGCCAAATGGGAAGCGTATTCCAGTATGAAGGTCAGTCATTTCCCAACATGTTCTGTGACTGAAATGACCATGATGACACTGGAAAGCAATGTAAGACCTCCAGTGGCCTTTGGCTTGATTTACTTTCAACCTTTGTTTCTAATTCAATCCACAAAGATACGGTTGTGCTTTGTGTGCGTTCTGCCCTTTGTCCCTGGAACATCCTTTTCTTCACTGTCTACCCAGAAAACTTCTGTCATCTATCAAATAGAAGTTCACATTTTATCTCCTCTGTGAAGTCTTCCCAAAGTCCCCTCAGTAGATGTAGATGTTCCTCCCAACTTGGGTTCTACTTAACCTTATGAATATCTTTATGAAAACGGGTATCTTCTTATATATTATGTATTTTATATAATTATAATGTACTGTTGATATTTGACTCCTTTATAGAGAGTGAATGCCTTAAAGCAATAGAATATTTCTCTTTTCTCTTTGTACAACAATCCCAAGAACAGAATAAAGCTTCAGTAAATGTTGCTGAACAGATTTATTAATGATTTGATATCGCGCTTTCTTATCTATTATTTCATTTCATTACCCAACAATGCTGTGTGGTAGGCAAACTAGACATAATTATCCCTATTTTACTGATGAGGAAACTGAATCAGCAAAATGATGTGTAATTTGCTCAGAATCATAGCTTAGGTAAGTCAGGATTGAACTAGAAAGTACGTCTCTGACTTAGCCAGAGTCTATGTTGAACCTTCAATTCCCAAGTAGTGTAAGAGGCTCTGCTCTAGGGCCATTAGAACTTTAAAATGCAGCTAAGCCAGCTAGAATACTTTCCTCAACACTTCGATATTTGTCCTGCACGCTTTTCAATGCCTGATATCTTCCTTTACCTTCCAAGTGCACTTTGAATATTGGATTTCAGATTTTTGGTTACCCATGATGAAATTCTCCTGGGCTGTTTTTACTAATTCTGCTGCCTGCCCACAGCCCTTTACTAACCACTTTTCTTCGGGAATGCACTGATAGCCTGATGACCATCCCATTACACTGTTGGGCCATATAGATTGATAATTCTACCTGTGTTGTGGATTAGTAACAATGACTACTAATAATAATTAATATTATTAATAACAATCACTAATAATAACTAGTAATGATTACTAATATTTCTAAGTGCTTGCTATTTATGTTTCAGAAATAATGTTCAGAAAGTATTGTCTCATTTGTTCTTGAGAACGAACTCATGGCATATACCTAATATTATCTTCATCTTCCAAAAAGGGAACTTGAGGCTTAGAGAAGTTATGTGACACTGACCTCCTGATAGACCAGGTACTCGATAAATACCATTGCAATTGCATTTCCTCTCTAAACTCTAATTTAGTTAATTTTATAAAGCTGAAAAATTGCTTTAACAGCTCCATCTACATGCCCTTGGGGGGGCTATTTGTTTTGAAAATTCTAAAACACTCAGAAGTTTTCAAGATCATGAAATTTTATCCATCTGGCTTAGTGGAGGATTTGATAGGAAATATAGTTGCTTTTCTGTGGATATATTCAATGATTCTGTCATTAAAATTAATTCCCAAACTGCATATAAATATATCCTTTCTTTGAAACAACAACTACAAAAATGCAAATATATAGAATAGCATTAATCTCCTGATTTTCCATGTGATATTTGTATTTGTGATGTTTCGAGACTCTGGATGAAACCCAAAATGCCTGCCTTCGTGACTCTCAAGGCTTCTGACTTCTCAGAGCTGCTCTTCTTTCATTTGCTACTCCTTTCCGTCTAAGCTGAAAGGTTCTCTAAAGCACCATCCTCCCTCTTTTTGGCCAGGACTTCATATCTCCTGCCCGCACTTTCCCCCGGGTCTCCTCCAGTTGTATGTAAATCTTGAAGTGAAAGTAAGATTTCTCAGGGACCCCCTTTCTGAGTCCTCAATGTAAGTTTGGTCCCCTGCTCAGCGTTTTGCAGCATCCCAATCTCCTTCCCAACACTCAGCAGCCACCAAAATCTTGCCTGGTGTTCATCTTCGGGCATCTTTTACTGAGTGTCTGCGCATGATGGGGGCTCAATGAATATTTAATAAATGACTGAATTATGGTGCTCCTGTGCTAAAGCCAGTGTTGTATCCGTAGCCATCATCAGAGCAAGACAGTATGAAAGAAAATATGTTTCGACTAAGTGAGCCAGTTTGACATTTGGAATCAGGTATGTGCTTCCTTTAGGATCTGTCTCAGTTGCTATGATCACATATTGGTTCAGGGGACTGAAAATGATACCCACTGGAGCTAACCTGAAACAAAATCCCTGAGCTCACGGATCCCTGAGCTCAAGACCAGTAGGAGTGTGGACTTTCAGGGAATCTGAAACAGGAGCTGATCTGTTTTCTTTCCATCCCATCCTTTATATGATAGCTGGGTGCTGACTTTATCCCAAGTCCTGCTCTCCTCTGGTCCTCTGATGGCTGTTGAGAGCGGTTAAGACCACACACTTATCCACCAGGTCCAGTGGGAGAGAGTGGGAGAGATTTTCCCTTGCATAAATCTCTCATTAAAGTTAAAATAAATAAATAAATAAAACTTTTTTTTCTAGAAATAACTAGGCTCACTTCCTTTAGTACCAAATTGACTCAGATTGAGCCATGTGTCTGTTTCTGAAATACTTTCTATCGCCTGGAAAAGCAAATTGTCTCAGGCCTTAGTTCCTGAACTAGTCATTTATCATGATTGGCTTTCTATTTCTAAATGGGCAGAGACAAGGCAAAGCTCCATGACTACCATCTACTCAAAATTATAACCAAATTACTCTCATGCCTTTAAAAATGACTAGAAATTAAATTTCCATCAGATGTTTTATCAAAACCAAGATTGATTCTGAAAGGAAGGCAGAAACCCTCCTTATAAGGGAGAAGTCTGGGGAACACTTGTGGCTCCACATCCCCTCTGTTTAGTCAGATACAGAAATGGCACACGGGACATTGGGAAGGGAAGGAGGCCTCGCAGATTGCCCATCAATAACTACTGTCTGTTGTGATACCAAATGCTGGCACCCCTCTCATATTTAGAGAACACATCCAAGACCTGCAGGCTGGAGGATCATTACTGGTCATGCAAGAAGTATGAATTAAAACAAAGATGAACATTTCATTTAAGGAACAATTGATTAACATTATATTTTAAAAAGAGCTTACAAATGATGATTCTTCTTTTTTTTTTTTTTTGATCCTCTGAAGATCTAAATGAACTCTAACTTTAAAAATGGTCTTCTGTTTCAGAGATTTTTTTTTTTTTTAATTTTGGACTATAGCATTCCTTTCTGTTTTGTCCTCCATATGTCCTCATAAATATAATTCTGGCACTGAAATTCATACAGCACTTCCCAGCACTTGCCTACTCAGCATTAAGCCACTAAGATATGAGATCATGTAAGCTCTTTGCCATTTAATCACTTTGCATGCCTTTAACAAATGAGTATTGGGTGCCTACTATGTGTGAGACACCAAGCCAGGTGCTTCAAGCTGCAGATGAGACACATGCCTTGTGTTTGAAGAGTTTAATAACAGCATCAGGAGCAAAACTTAGTAAAGATACAAGGAATAATGTGATAAATGCAAATTGTGTGGGGTCAAAACATAAGTACTAAGACAATGACTTGATAAGAAGTTGCTTGTGTGGTTGAGAAATGCTTCAGGAAGGAAAGTTTAGCTAGGACTTAGGGTAGACAGGGTCTAATTGGGGCTGAGCAGAGAGAGTTAGTGTCTCAAAAAAAGGACAGAAGAAAAAAAATAAAGAAGGTAGACTTGAGTAAGGTGTTCAGGAAATATGACATATAGAAAAGGCTAGAAGAAGGTAAGGATCCCTACTATGAATAAAGCCTTCCCAATTTAGAAAATCTGAGCCAAATTACAGAGAAGCTAGAATGCTCTATTTTAGAAATTTGAATTTTTTGGAGGAGTAAGGAGCAACAGAAAATTTAGGGGCTATATTTAGATAATAAAAGGATATGTAGAAGTTATATGAGAGGAAAATCCCTGTGTGTGATAAGACCCAGCCAGGAGAGACTCAAGATAGCCTGTTGCCATAGTTCAGTTTTGTCAAGAGAAGGATGTAACAGTGGAGGAGGTAAAGGGAATGGTCAGTGGCAAAGAAAGAAAAGAAGCAGAGAGCAAAACTTAAATCATTAGCTCATTTCACCGTTCCCTTGCTGCCATTAATAATGTCAGATACACAAAAGGGTACCAAAGTACTTCCCAAAGCAGGCTACCTAATGAAATAACCTTAAGAGTTTGAAAAGATACTGATGCTTAGGCCCCGACTAGGCAATTGGTCTTGAATGGAACTTGGGCTTTGGTAATTTTTATTAAAAGCAAATTGCATCAAGGCTTAAGATCCACTGGGATTACTGATGGTGGGCTTGGTTTCTGTGAAAATCCTCTCCTAGTGCAGAATATAGTTTATCAGGATTTTTGAGAGGGCGGGAGATAGGGGGAGAATGATAGAAACCTTCTGCCTCTGTTGCAGCTGGTGTGGTTTGGGAGCATGACAAGGGCTCCCCTATAGTGAAGCGTGTTACACGGCCCCAGTTCTTTTCTTGATCCTGACTTTTAAAAACACAATCCAGTTCAAGCAGTGTGTTGTTATTTTTCCAAAAAAATTGTGCACAATGCACCAGTCACTTCTATAGTCTAAAATTACAAAATGCTTTCTCACTTGGAGGATTGTTCATTTGTTGCTTCTTTGTCGGGAAAAAAAAAAGATCACATCTTCATTTGTTTTCAGGAAAAGAAGTATAATATTGTAGTAATCAAGTGCATTAAACATTTATAACCTTGAGTGTCAGTCCAAAGAGTGGGGATTTTCTTCTTCTTTTCCTTCCTTGGAGAAAAATCATCTTGTGCTTTGTATGGATAAACATCGGGAGGTGGTAGACTTTATTCATGGCTGTTTCTCTGCATAAATGCTTTATTCTTCAAGAGAAACAATTCTAATCAAGAGCTTTCTCCCTTTCACTCACCCCCTAGTCTTTGTTCTTACTGGGAGGTCAGCATCTTGTGTTTCTGACATTGTAATCTATTGCTGTTGGAAAGATTGAGTATTTGTGCAGGATTTCCATCATAATTCAGCTTTGTTGCAAACTCTCACCAAGTATAACTTCTTAAGAATACTTTCTAAAGAATACTTGATGGAATTCAAAAATGACCAGATATTTTTGGACTCAGCAAATGGGTATAAATATAAATAGTATAGAGACAGATTTAATGTAAAATAAGGTGTGTGTACATATGCATAAATATGCAAATGAATGCTATATGTAGGTCTAAGGCATGAGTTTCTTTTTTTCTTCAGCAAAGGACAGTTACATTTGAGATGGCTTAACGAGTTAGTACTATATATGTCACAGGAGTTAGATGTGTGTGAAAGACCTTTTTTTTTTTTTTTAATTAAAAGGCATATATTTTAGATTTCAAATTCTGATGTTTCACAATGTGATGAAGAATTCAAAAGAATTCTTGTCTTTTTCTTATGGTTTGGAAATATGCTTCTAAGGAAGACAATGAAAAGCAGAAACAGACTCTGAGGAGGAAGCATCTTTCTGTGGAAGGTGAAAGGTTCAAGGGAAGCTTATATTCAGGAGCACACCATGGAGGGAACTTAGGAAAGGGCACTTCCCTTTCTCTGAGAGCAGAGCATTTATGCTGATGACTGTCTTCCAAGTGAGTGCTCCCCATCCTTTACCAAGTATTGATGGCTGTGATACCAGAATAATTGAGTCTAAGAGTTTGCACTTATGAATACAAAGGGATACCTCTGATTAGGACTGTATCTGCCCATCCAAGCAGTTGCTATCTCAAGGTCTGTTAAGAATCTCCTGTCTCGAAGAATCCATAAGTAACCTTTACTTGCAAGGCTTCTCACAAATATTTAAACAAATCCAGCCAACTTTTTCTCATTCTGACCTCAGTGGAGCTAAAGAACAGCTGGTCTACATTTTCCTAATAATAGCTCTTCATATTTTTGAAGACAGTTATTATATCCTTCTTCAGCCATCTCTTTTCCAGACCAAACAGTGCAAACTCCTTTGGTCTTTTATCAAGTTTCCTCTCCATCAATTTATTGCCCTTTTCACAGATGCTGCTTAATTTTTCAATATCCTTTTCTAAAGTACAACAGGCCAGAGTGAACAAAGGCAGTTCATAAGATCACAGAAGATGAATTTGAGAAAGGACATATTTCACATTTGTAGTAATAACCAACTTTGGTAGGTTTCTTAATATAAGCTGTAGTTTTTACATAGGTTATTTGTGTTATTTAATTATATATTTTTCTTTAATGTAACCTTTACCATGGTTCCCAGAGTTTATGGTTTTTATCCACATTGTATAAAAAAAGAAGGAGCCATGAGCATTCAACCAAATGCCAAAAAAAAAACCCCAAAAAACAGAAAGCAATGAAATCAAAACTGGGCCCAAGAACTTCTTTGCATGCTAATATGTTCGTCTGAAACTCATCCTGTTACCTCTGAGTGGAATGGTTTCTAATGGCCCCAGCCCACCACTCATGCTCCATATGGGGCATTTTTCATTCCTCAGCTTCAGTGGCCCTTCCTCTGTGATGCCATGTCTGACTCTGAAACTGCCACGTCTCACTCACACATTCACACCGGGGTCCCACAGGAGACTACTTACTCACCCCTGCTATCACCTTCCTGAACATCTCCTACACTAACCAAAGGCATATATTACAAAATATCATTCATTGTCTTATATTGTAAGATCATTAGAATGGAGGAAGAGGAGACAGCTGCAGATTTCTGGGTGTGCACACGTCAGGTGGCAGTGGGTACAACCTAACTCACACTAAAAGTTGCTTTGGGATGGAAGTCAGTGAATGTTGACTTGATTCATCTTTCTTAAACCTAACTTGTTCATAGGAATCTTGGAATTTCAGATTGTACCATACAGGGGGTAGATAAAATTTAATTTTTTAATTTTGTTTTGCATATCTTTTCTTTATTTCACCAAGTGTTTAGTATCATCACTTCTGTAGGAATACAATCTTTTACAAAAATTTTAATTTTCAACAACTTTAATTTAGAACCGAATGAAGAATTATCTTTTCTTTCTATAAAGATACCTAAACCCTTAAATAACTTGATTGCTTACTTCCAGACTGTTGAATTATTTTTCTTTCAGAATCCTGTGTTATAGAATCCCCGTTGTTACTGTTTAGTTATTATGACCAAGCATTTAAAATCAAAGAAACTTTCATTTCCCCATGATTATTGGTTTGGGGTGATGTATGTTTTGTGTATGTTTGTACACGGTAAAGGATATCTGTATTTGTGTTTAGTTGATATGGTGTAATGGTAAAGGGAAAATGTATCAATTATATGGTTAATTCAAGAAAATTAGTCCTATCCACCTTTTTATAGAATAATGCAAATAAAATGTGGCACCTTGGTTATAATTGTTTATATTAATATGCTGAATTTTTAGCCATATGTTTCAAATCCCATGAGATTTGATACATAAAAAAACATTATCAGTCTGTTTCTTCAACCAGTATTTATTGGACATAGATATTTAATGAATAAAACTGAGCAAAACAAACAAAATAAAAAAAGAAGTGAACAAAACAAATAAGTCCCTGACCTCATGAAGCGCTCATCATTTTAGTGTGGGAGGCAATTTAAAAATTATATATATAATAACATTAATCAGAGTGAAATAAGGTGAACAGTTATATTCAAGCAAGGGAAGAGTATTCTCTCACATATATATACATGTGTGTGTGTGTGTGTGTGTGTGTATACATATATATATGTAGCATATGTTTGTGTGGGTATTATATAGGACATATTTAGTTTTGAGTGGCCTTTCCGAAGCTTCTTTGAGCAGAAACTAGAGAATGAAGCGTGGAGCAGCAATGCTCATGATGGTGAGGTATTACAATTTGCTTCACACATGATAAAAATCCACTGAAGTTCTGAGCAGGAGAGTATTTCCCTCTCCTGAGGAATATGTTGGAGAATTTTAACTTTGTGCTTAAAAATTTGCCCTTGCCTTTTTTTTTCTACAACCTATCTTTTAACCATGCATAATTTCTAGATAAAGACCCCAATTTGAGAAAATGGCAGTATTGTCACTGCTGTGTAGAACATAGAATGTAGAGGCAAACCTGGAAGAAAAGAGACCAGGAGAGACTGATGGGGCTTTTCTCATTGTCCAGACAAGAGAGGACAGCTTGGGCTTGGATGCTGTGGTCAGATTTGAGGACTTAGCCCCTGGGGGTGTTGTGAAAGTCAATCAGATGGGATTCCTGAATTGTCTGGATGTGAAATGGGAGAGAATGGAGTCAAGAGTGATTTCAGGGTTCCTGGCCTTAGCATCTGGGTGAACAGCAGTGCGATTTATTGCAATAAAGAACAAAGATAGGAAATGGGAGGTGGAAGATCAAGAATTTTGTGTAATATGGTCAATTTAAGACAGCTAGTAGGTAACCAAGTAGAAATATCAAATGCATTGTCAGCTGCATGAATCCAGATTCTGGAAGAAAGTTCAGTGCTTGAAGTTATAAATTTGAACTCAACAACCTCCAATTGGCATTGGATTCGATTCAATAAACAATTTTTCCCTAAGGAGGAAAATGAAGGAAAGACACTAAACCCTGAGCCCAGACACATTTCTAATTGTAGAGAACTGAAAAAAATATAAAAGGAGAATCCAACAGAAATAATTAAGAATGAAAGATAAGAAGAAAACTAGGGAAGTGTGATACATCAAGGAGACAGTGGAGAAAGTGTTTCAAGTAGTTGATGTCTACCAACACTTTACCTCTTCTCTTCCTTCCCCTCCCCAGATCCCTTGTTCCTAAACAAATGGCTTAATAGAATCACAAAAAACTTTAGCCTTAAAATAAAAGTTATTATTCAGGTTCTAAAAAATTCTTTATGTATTAAAAGTACTCTACAATGTATCTTTACATAGTGAACTTGTCCAGTCTATCCCAAAGAGAATTCCACTGTCGAAACTGTTTGGAAATAACTTTCTATTGCAAAGCAAGTTTGAATTCTGAAACTGCTTTGCAATGTATATTCACAGAGGTCAGAAACTGGCAATAAAATCTGAGGGAGTAGAGGAAGCAGCCCTGGGTTCCAGGCTTGGCTCTGACATTACCTTAAACAGCCCAACTAACCTCTCTGGCTTTAGTTTGCATGTCTCTAAAGTGTACAGAGTAGGAAAAGAATAGCACCTAGATTCTTTCTAGCTCTAAAACAAAGAACCAGACAACAGAACCACGACTCTACATCTTAGTAGGCATAAAATGAGTGTGTAAGGTTCTGAGAGGGTCTATCTATTGGGTAGACTGGATGGTCTGGTCATTGCATATAGAGTCCTGTGTACATGGTATATGATATCATGGTGTCCAAAACACATCTCCATTACACAGAGAGTTCTATCTGTTGTATGAGAAAACATCCTTGACCCAGTGCAAAGTGAATTTGTCTGATAAACTACACTGTGCTTATTTTTTTCCAGAAGGTGACTGAATTGGTGCATGTAAGCAGATGGTCTTGCCCCACAGCTTTCTTTTCAACTGGACTCACACACTCTTCCCCATATGTTCCTAAATTAAAATGTTGGATGTCAATTGTGAGGAATATGTTGGAGAATTTTAACTTTGTGCTTAAAAATTTGCCCTTGCCTTTTTTTTTCTACAACCTATCTTTTAACCATGTATAATTTCTAAATGAAGATCCTGATTTGAGAAAATGGCAGGCAAGAGGTAGAGATACTTAGTCTACACCTTCCCCCACCCCACTAGTGAGAAAAGTGGGGACAACATTAGAAACTAACAAATTTGGATTTGCATCCCATTAGTAGTTTTGCCTTGGCCAAATCTCTGCATCTCTCTAAACCTTATAAAAGCCTTATAAAATAGATTTTCTCACTTACCAAATAGATATTTTAATACCTATTTTTTTTTTTTTAGAACTTTAACACGATTGATGAGTTAACATGGGCAACGCATCTAACACACTGTTTCAAACATTGTAGGCAATTAATACACCTCAGTTACTGTGCTACCCTCCCTTCTGTGTTTCCATTCACTCAGGGAAGAGGCGAATAAAAGTAAGTGAGGTGAGCAGATGAAATTTCTGTTTGCCTTCCAGATCAGCACATTCATTTAGTTCACTCTAGGCAACAACAATTAAAATTCAAATTGTACCAATTTTATGCGGTAGTTTAAAATATCAACACATAGAAGACAAGAATCCCACAATGTTTACATTTAGTTGTGCTAAATATTTACATAGACATAATATTTTCAGTAGAAGTTGAATTCCTAAATAAAGAATATTAAGAAAAAATAAAGCGTGCTTATGTGGGTGAGATAATGCTATAATGAGAACCATAGCTCTTGTGTTTGCTGACCTGAATGTGTTTAAATTTGTAACCTCAACATCACATTAGCAGGGTATTTTGCATTTGAAATCTGGTGCATGATTTAAAAAGTTATCAAGCTTCTAGGGACCTTTTCAAAGGGGTTATGTCAATGGAAGTGATTATTATTTATGACTAATCCAGCTGCATTTTTACTGCTTTTCTTTCCAAGGCTTTTCATGAAAATTAAGCTCTAAGCCAAGTGGTAGAATTGATACCATCTTTGTATAAATAAAAGAAAATGACTTTTAGGTGAAATGTGGTCTTAAAAAATAACAATATAGAATTTAGTATCACTAATTACTTTTACCATTCTTTTGGTATGTCTTATCTACCATTTAGTTTTATTTAATTGTAGAAACAAGTCTTAATACACTATTCTTACAACATAGGGTATCCCAAAAGTCACCTCTAAAGTTGCCATCTGTAGCAGGAAAAATGGAAAATTGTAGCAAAATTCACATTTTTTTTTTTTTTTTTTTTTTTGAGACAGAGCCTCAAGCTGTCGCCCTGGGTAGAGTGCTGTGGCATCACAGCTCACAGCAACCTCCAACTCCTGTGCTCAAGCGATTCTCTTACCTCTGCCTCCCAAGTAGCTGGGACTACAGGTGTCCACCACAATGCCTGGCTATTTTTTGGTTGCAGCCGTCATTGTTGTTTGGCGGGCCCAGGCTGGATTTGAACCCGCCAGCTCAGGTGCATGTGGCTGGTGCCTTAGCTGCTTGAGCCACAGGGGCCGAGCCTAAATTCACATTTACTTACAAAATATTCATTATAAAATTTTACAAAGAGGTGGCCAATGCATGAAGAATGTTTTGTCATGAAAGTACATTTAGCTAAAATTTCCCATGTTCCCCATGTATGGTGACTTTGGGGACACCCTGTAGTTTTCCAACCGGAAAAAAAAAAAAAAGAAGAAGAACCTGGCAGCCCTTTTCCAGCCATGTAATCTGTGGCCTCAATTATTTTGATCATTTCATCTGTTATATTCTAAATATTCTAATATTATGGTTTTGCCCATCTTTTTCTGTTTCTTGAGTCACTCATTTCTTAAGTAGGAAGCATCCAGTTTAGTAGGAATTATGAGGAATACAAATATTATGGGTCCTATTAACAAGATATATCATTTTTTAAACTTCATTTGTGTCTTGTAAATCCAATAAGGTCTCTCTGTGAAAATCCGCTAACAGTCACATTTTTTCATTTTATCAAAAAAATGGACATATAAATAATAGTCAGTGATGCTGTTGAAATGCCTGGGCACGGTAGGTCAGAGCCCAGACTCTGTGTGTGACCTGAGCATAACTTACTAGTACAGGATCTGCAGTAATATACACTGAAGTCTGGCACAGTGGGAGTAGTTATTCCAATTCACTTGTGAAGTTTCGATGAATTGATGCAAGGAAATACTTCAAATAATGTCTGTCATTTATTATTAAAAATGATGTCCATTATTATTTTTTCATAAATGTTATTATTATGATGCCCAAAATACATACAAATTTGTTGTGTTCTTAAGAATCATAGAAAGAAGACATGTGCTTAAAGCAAACTAAAAATTATGTGCCAAAATATTGTACCACCCCCCATTAATACACATACACACACAGATAGACATCTATATTGGGAAAAGTATTTTTATGGCTCAACTTAAGACTCAGATCTTGTCATGGTAACATTTTTGTTTGTTTGTTTTTGAGACAGCATCTCACTCCATCGCCCTCAGGTTGAGTGCTGCGGCATCATCATACCTCACAGCAACCTCAAAGGCCTGGGCTCAAGTGACCTTCCTGCCTCCGCCTCCTGAGTAGTTGGGACTATACATGCACCACAATGTGCAGCTAATTTTTCTATTTTTAGTAGAGATGGGGCCTCACGCTAGCTCATGATGGTCTTGAACTCCTGAGCTCAGGCGATCCACCTGCCTCAGCTTCCCAGAGTGCTTTACAGGAAGGAGCCACCTCACCTGGCCAGTAATTTCTTTTTAATAAAATAAAATAAAACCTCATGTAAACCAGGGAAACCAAGGAGCAGCAGAATGGCAATAATAATACAAGAAAGAGCATTTCAAGGAGCAAGAGATACATAAAAACAGAAAAAGACAAAGACACAAATAGAGAGGAAGAGAGAGAAACAGAGAGACGGAGACAGAAGGGTAGAGACAGGAAAAAAAGACAGAAGTAGAGAAATGAGGTGTGTAGAGACGGACACAGACAGAGCCTTGGTGAGAGAAGACGAAGACCAACAGAAAAAGAGACAGACTAGGAAGCAGGTGCAAGACCAAGAGGAAATGAAGACAGAGAGAGAGAGACAGGGTCAGGGAGACCGAGCAAGAGACAGGCCAGGGAACGCCCTGCCGCCAACTTTTCTTCTCTAGACTACTGGAAGAGAGCAGCCTAGGGATCTGTTAACATTAAACTCCAAAGGAGGATAAAAGAAAAACAGACTGGGCTCCCTCTTTCCTTCCCTCAGTCCAGCTGTGGTAACATCTCCTCTAACAGCACTCCAGATTCTTTGGGTAGAAGGATGCAAGATCAGTCTTCTGCTAAAGACCAGCAGCTACTGTTACCAAGCCTGTGCTAAAGAACACATAATAAGTGATTTCCATGTATTATATCATTTAGTCCTTTCCCAAGGCCAATATTATTACCCCCATAAGTAAACTGAGGCATATAGAAGTTGAGCAACTTCCCCCAAAGACACAAAAAGGAGCAAGCACATCAACTAAACCCTCCAAACCCAGACTCCACTGTAGCTTGGGGAAAAGTTTCTTCATTTTAAGTTTTTTGAGGATTACTGTCAGTTTTCTCACAGTGAACAGAAACTGACACTGAAATGAGAGAACCAAAAACAAGGAAGTATTATTCTAAAAAGGTCAGACTAGCCATCGGATGCTACTCGTTTAACAAGTGGTCATCTTTTTTTTCTTGAACACAAGTGCCCTTGATTACTATTTTGTATTGTATAGTAGATTTGTTCATTTACATTTTTGTAGCAAGGATGTTCTTAGGTTTGTATGATTAAATTAAATCAATATCTCATGTTCTTTCTACAAAATTAACATGACCCGGGAGGACTTTTCTAGTGTAGCAAGTATAAGAAACTCTGAAGCGTTTCTAGGCAAGGACAATATATTATAGGAATCAAGAATCTGAATGTGAGTTTAGTGTAAATCTGGCATTGTTCAAAGGCTTATTTGGAGAAGGTTTCCCAGAAGGACATGGTTTTAAACTGAAACTTGAATTTGATTTCACTGAAGGAAAGGAGGTATGTTCTAGGTGGATGGAACAGTTTGTCCAAAGGAACACAGGCAAAGCTGAGTGTGGTACACATGGATGCCAGCACAGATGGGATTGTGGAATTTATTGCCAAGTAATCAAAGATGAAATAGGAAGAATGTGTGGGGTAAACTGCTAGAGGTCTTGCATACCCAGGTTACGGGAGATGGATCTGAATTAATTACTGATAAGACATTTATGATATCTTTTTGCAAGAGAAGATGATAATGAAAACTATGCTTTAGGAAGATCTAATGAGCAGGACAGATTATTGTGGAAAGCCAGGTGTGGAGTAATGGAGTGATGACGACAGTAGAAATGGGGACAAAAGAAAGACTTTGAAACAGAGCAAAAATAAAAATATGAAAGAAAAGGAAAAGTTAAGAAAAAAAAAAGAACAACAACTTTTGGAGACTGCTCTAAGACAGGCAGGATATTACAGTCAGTGAAGAAAGTTGTGTGTGTGTATGTGTGTGTGTTTTTAACTGTGTCTGAAGAATTATTCATAATAAATTTGATGCCTAGAATCCAAATACACAAAGGAAGGAAATCAGTCATCCGAGCCCATTGACTTGCAATGTTTCTTTCTTTTCTTTTCCATGTTTTAAAAATTGTTTTGACTTTTGTATGTTGTTGTCATGTTTAACCAAATCAGAGGTCTTTTAATAACAGCAATAGAAATTTTTGCCTTGCTTTCCCTTGATGTTAATCCTTAACTACCGTCATTTTAATTTCTCTTTGAGTAGGATTTGTTCCTTGCCACAAACCTTGGTGAAGTGTTTGATCTCGTCCCTAGCAGCAAGCCCTGGCTGCTGACGGAGCTTGCTTAGTTTCCTCTCTTCTCTGCACCAGATCAAATTTTAATGGCCATATCACCAACTAGGTGAAACAGTAACACCTGAACACATGAAACAGAAAGCAAGGAAAAGGGGGCAAAATTGCTATCTTATCCTTTTTTGTCTTAGATCAGCTTAACAAAAAAGCTTCAACCTGACAATTGCAGAAGAAAATATATTGGCAATTAATCAAGTAGACATCAGACTCTAAGTTCAGCAAATGATCAAATTGATGCCAAATGGTTGAATTAAGACCTTTATTATCTGTTGCATATTACCCAGCTAATTAAAGTTTTTTAAGAAAGTCTTATTTTTTATGGTTTATTATACAATCTGTTTTATCCACTTTAATTCACTGATGGGTAGTTTTCTCCAATTTTTTTTTATTTTTATTTTGCCAAATATAATATTGTTACTTTTCATTAATATAGTATTTTCAATTAATGCATACATATTTAAGCTCATGCCTCTAAGTGAGGAATTATTTTCCCCGTAATACAAAAAAGAAAACTGATATATGAAATTGTTAATTACCCAAGGTTTCACAGTAAGAATTAGCAGAACTAGGATCCATATTCAACTCTTTTTTAAAGAAATATTTTTAAAATATTTATATATATATAATACAAATTATACGTAAAAATACAAAAATGTACGTATGTTTATACGTATGTTTTACGTGTATGCATAATTTTGTTCACATTCTATAAGAATGTGTCCTCTTTTTGTTTGTTGAAGTTTTTAAGCAACATTCTTAAGATGGGTTTATCAGGGGTTCCTGATATGTAACTAATGCTGTGCCAACGTAATGTCTAAACCTTGGAGCTGGAGGTCACACCTTTAACCTGTAAGCATTCATTTTGTCTTTTTGCTCTGAGCGAAGTCTTACAATCAGTGGACTTGGGCTTAGGGGATGGTGAGTATAGGAATAATATGTGGAACGAATATGGGTTGACTGGTGGACATTGTCATCACCACCATCATTATTATTAATGATTTTCATGGGTATTTTTGAGAAGAGACAGTTGGACCTACCAAGGCACAGTGTAGAAAGGGGCAATGATGGAAAATTTATTTCCAAAAAAGAACTGCCATGCAAAAGAGGGAGAGTCTCCAAATAGCAGGTCAGCCATCATATCAAGAAATCCCTCTTGGGGAGTAAAGTTCCTAATTTAGAGTCAGATATTGAGGTACTAGGTATAACATATTAAGGAAATCTGAAAAGACCTTTAGTTAATTTAGTCCTTTGAGGAAAGAATTTAGCAGAAGCAAATAAGGTATTGTTGTCTAAACCATGTAGCCTGAGATTGAGATCAGAACCTCAGCCCTTGATGCACTGAGAGCGATGGAGAACATGCTATAGTCTGAAAACCTTGGCCTCAAGTTTACTTGTAATTAACTCAATATGGAGATAGTCTATGCTTGAAACCTTAATATTTTAGTTTTATCCCTTGTTACTCCATTTAAAAGGAATAACCAGGTTTAATAACGAGTGTAGGTGACTAAACTGAGTATACTACTAAAAGAACCTCAGAATATGTATTATCATCAAAATTTATCACATTGATTCACTTCATTTTCTATTTAACATGTTTAAATGTTTGAGCATTTGAAAATAAAAGATGAAAATATTCTTAGCTGTCTCCCAAAATCCTTTACAATAGGAAAGAAGCAGAGATATTCTTTCTCAGCTTGTCTTTTTAATTAGATTTGGAAAGATTTTCAGTGCCAAGCACATTTGGGAGTTAGCTGATGTGTGTGTGTGCGTGTGTGTGTGTGTGTGTTTGTATATGACAAGATACACATAAAACATAAATGAAGAGCTAATATAAATACAATCTTCAAAAATTATATAAATTTTATTTCCATAGTTCTTGATGGAAAAAAAAGTATTGCTTATAAATATGTCCTAATAAATGGAAGAGCCACAATGTTACAGAACGTGTCTTTCAGATTGAAGTTAAGAGTATGCATCTGTCTGTTTGTCTGCTTAACTGCCTGTCTACTTGATGTACTTATTCCCCATCTCAACAAGAAAAGACTTTGGAGTGACTCCAAAGCCTTTAAAAATATTCTAGGTATTTTCTGCCTTACAAGCAATTCAGAACACAGAACTTAAACAAGCTGTTCAAATAAATATCAGTGGCAATAATGGAAAAGCATCTCCATTCTAAGGAGATGAGAAAGAGTTTCAGTGGCAATAAATAGTAGACCCAAATCATCAGCATGAATAGTAGCAACATTATCGTTCTCATTAAAAGACTCTGAAAGACCTTGCAGCATTTGAAATCCTTAATCACATAATGTACATTCAAAATTCAATTACATAGTCTAAAAAAATAAATAAAACAACCAATGGCCAGGAATCCTTAATATACTTCAGTAATTTTAGGGCAATATTATGAGTGTCAGCCACCTCCAATGGACATCTTTTACATAATGGAACCATGCTAGACAAATGTTGAACGTGTAATTATTACATGGCAATGAAGGGAAGAGGGCATTTGAACTTGTCTTAATTAATATGCTAACAAAGCTAATGTCTTTACTGAAAGCTTAGGGAAGCTTAGCTCAAATTTGCTTTGTATAAAATGTGTCCACAAACACAATGTCTCAGAGAGGACAAGTTAGAATCTTCAGAGTAATACTACTGATTTCTTTTTTTTTTTTTTTTTTTTTTTTTTTGGGTGGGGAGACTCATATTTAACCATTTTTACTTTAAAAAAAATTTGTCACAAAACACAATTTTTCTCTACAGACAAGTTTTAATATTCACATTAATACTAATGATTTTTTTTTTTTTTTTTTTTTTTTTTTTTTTGGGGGGGGAGACTCATAGTGAACCATTTTTACTGTAAAAAAAATGTGTCTCCTAGAAAGGTCATAAGTGGCCTTCATTTTTGTCCTTCTCATAAATACTATCAGATTGAATAATGGCAATTTACCACCCTGCAATGACAGGGGGGGATGTACCTAAACACTGTATGTGCTAAACTAAATATTATGGTAAATGTATTCTCAAACCATAAATTAAGGTATATATCCTGACAAGTTCAAGGATACAAGCCAACAAGGAAAATGTTTTGGTATTGGGATTAATGTGGTATATTTGGGCTATATGATTGCTACATTTATTATGTAATTACATGTTGTATCTCCTATATTACATATCTTAGTAAATGGCATTTTCACTCAGCTCAGCAATCCTTGTGTTTTTAATTCACTTATTTCCTCTTCTCTCTTCCTCACCCTAAAAACCCATCATCACCCACTCTTTTAGATCCTACATCTTTAATAGCTCTATCATCCGTCCATATATTCAACATCATCTTAACATCAACCAGTTGGTTACCCTGAACTTTTATAAATTATTATAAAACCTCTTCCTACCCCACATTTGTTCTTTTTTCAATACTTAGTATTGTTAAAATCATTCCTTTGTCTGCCTCATCCTCTAAACTGTAAACTGGTACACCATCTAAAGCTGGTTCTATGCTAAAAAAACTAGATTGCACTTGTTCTCTTATGCCCATCATGAAAATTGTCACCTGGTGGCAATTCAAACAGATCATATATTGACCTAATTCTCATTGAAAAAATATATATTTAGGTTTATTCATGCCATTTGAGTCAGGGAATAGGTTAACAATACATAGACACAAGATTCATGGCCTTTCAATTCTCTTCTCTGAGTGTTCTAAGCCAATGGATAGGAAAAAGATCAAAAACAAAACCATAGTTATTTAATTATAAGCTTTTGAGAGGGGGAGGAAAGGCCCCAAATTCCAATAATCGTACACTGCACTTGGAATCCTGAATGACAAGCAAGGGTGAAAGGGTGAGGGTTAGAAAAAGCATTCCGAGTTGCAGTTCAAAGCTGTAAATCTTAAAGCGAGAGGGGCCTCTCTGAGGCACTAAGGTTGCCGAAAAGAGTAGACCATGGGGTGCACAGTGGAAAAGATGGACAGGCACAGTGAAAAGCATTGGAACTGGTCCATGACAATCACCCAAGTGTTTTCTTTCTAGATGAACTAGGGTACTTAGGAATGCAGATTACGAGTAATTTGTAAACTTAATCTCTGCTTATTTTTGCCATATTCAGACTGTGATTCTGAAAATGTGGCTTTGTAAGGAAAGAAAATCTGACATGAGCTGACATGAAATTGAACATTTCTCTATGTGGGGTGAAACACGATTTTTATTCAGGTTCTTGAGCTCATAACTATGATTTTCATTTCTCCTGTGATGCTCAGAAGGTGATGACAGTAATACTAAGTGGCTGCTGCCTCAAATTGGAGACTTTTAAAGATGTTATTCTATACAACATAGCTAATCAATGTTTTTTTCAGGTAGTCCATAAATTATGATGATGTAGAAAACTTACCATTTGTATTGGATTCATAAGTAAAATCCAAATTGGTCAGTACTAATGTTCTATTCCACTAGATTAACCCACCTTAATCAATGCATATTCTATACAAGAAACCATTTTGAATTGTCTCAAGTTTAACATATAAGTCCTTATCCTTTGAATATCTCCCAGTACACTGATTATAACTGAAATTTCGTAAGAAAACTAAATCAATCGGTGATAGAACAGACTTTAGAAATTAAGCAATTGTTTCTATTCCATGTGAATGGTCTGCTGAATTTTCTAGTGCCTCAGAGCAAGACTGCCTGAAAGCCAAACTACTGAAATATAAGCCAATTATAGCTCCCACATACACCAAACACTAATTTGCTGGTCTTTCACAATAAGAATTGGGTAGCTCAGAAATTCTATAAATTTGTTTTTCTCTCAACATCCCACCAATTGATTTGAAGAAATCTGCTTTCATCCAAGGTAATGTGTTAGAAGTAGAGGAAAAAACAAATGCTTCTTTGGTGACCGATAGAACAAATATCAAGCTATGTAGCCAAAAGTATTCTGACCCCCAGCAAAGCTGTTTCCAAATTCTGAGAAAAAAGTTTCAAGTTCCATATCAGGTATTGGGACTTCCAGCAATATTTGGAGACATAGGGATTGTGTGTCATTATTCACATTGGCAATGCAATCCCACGGGGAAATTTTATACCCACTTTAGGACCAAAAAGAGAAAGAGCGATTTTGAGAAGACATCTAAATTACTCAGAGGAAGACTTATTGTCTTGTTCTTTGAAACATCTTGTGAAAAATATCTTTATCTAGTTTCTCATTTCATACAGCATTACCCTCGTGTAATTTCCCACTGCTAGGGTTTTTTCCCCAGTGAAGCAAACAGCAGCCTTGCAGAAGGCCTCTCCTCCGGGCCTTCCAGTGAAGATAAAGCTGGATGTAGGAATGAACCATTCGTTCTTTAGGCTTCCTCAGGATCTGTTTAGTATGACTATGAAGCCATGAAAAAGAATAATAGGCAGATTTCCTCTCTGGAAGATATTTTAAAAATCTGTTATTTGCCAATACTTCCAATCCCCAAAGCATATTACTTTAAAGTTAGGCACCACCAATGTCTTACAGTTTTTAGCACACAGATCTTTCACCTCCTTGGTCAGATTTATCCTTAAGGTTTCTAAATTTTTGTTCTTAAGGTGCTATCATAAATAGAATTGTTTTCTTAACATCTTTTTGGGATAGTCTGTTGTTAGTGTACAGAAATGCAACCGAATTGGGGTGTTGAATTTGTATCCTGCAACTTTACTGAACGTGTTAGTTCTAACAGAAGTTTGGTGAAGTCTTTGGGATAATCTGTGTACAAGATCATGTCGTCTGCAAACCAACTATTTTACTTCTTTCTTTTTAAGTTATCTGCACTCCATGTTCATTTCCTTAATTCACAATAGCCAAGTATGGAATCAATCTAAGCATCCATCAACAGATGAGGAAATCAAGAAAATGTGAATATATACACATATGCACACACACACTGGAATATTACTCAGCCTTAAAAAAGAATGAAATCTTGTCATGTCAAAAACATGGATTAAATTGGAGGACATTATGCTAATTGTAATAAGCCAGGCATGGAAAGACAAATACTCCCATGACCTCACTTGTATGTGGAATCTAAAACAGTTGAACTTATAAAAACAGAGAGTAGAATGGGGGTTGCCAGATGATGAGGAGTGGGGGGAATGGATGCATGTTTGACAAAGGGTAAAATGTTTCATTTACACAAGATGAGTAAATTCTGTAGATCTTATGTACGGCATTGTCACAGTAGTTAATAATACTGTATGGTATATTTAGAATAAGGGAGTAGAGCTTAAATGTGCCCACCAAAAGAAAAAGGGTAACTATGTGAAATAATGGATAATTACCTTGATTCTGGTAGTCATTTTATCACATATAATTATATCAAAATATCATATTATTCACCATAAATAGATGGTCAATTTGCCTCAATAAAACTTGGGTAGGTATGTAGGTACCAGGTAACTTGGTGTCTGATTTGGGTAGTTCAAGTTGGAACTGAATTTAGAGGGCTGAGCTTTCTCTTAATTGTGTTATTTTTATAGTAATGGTTTAGGTCCCAAACAACTTTCTATTTTTTCATTCTTTTTTCTATGTTATCCATCTTCTTAACAAATATCTCAATGCACATTATCTGGGTCATAGGCACGCTTACATCTTTGACTGAAACTATATAACAGCAATTTATATAACTAAAACTTTGCACCCTTGCAATATTCTGAAATTTTAAAAAAATACTTAGTGTAGTCAATTTTCTCTTCCTCTCTCATCAGCTCAGTGTTAGCCATTTGCACATCTGGAGACGGGAGGCAGCTAGATGGTGAATGGATCCAAAACAGTCTTGAAGAATAGAATCACTGACCTTTTGTAAGCGTTTCATTTGAAGCTTCAGGACCCGTCTTTCACTTCTTTTCCCAGGCCTGAAATGAAATACAAAGACCTAAATATGACCACGTATGTAGAGAATTTGCCACAAGGAATCCTTTGTCCATAATTGTTACTTTTAAAGTCTTTAAAACTTTTGACTATTAATGATAGGGAAGATTAAGATGTACTTTTGCATCACAATTTTTATTCTTAACAGACAGTCAAAGAGCTATTGAGCATGTTTTTGTCCCCAACTACTCCTCTGGAATTTTCTGGTGTCAATGTTTCAAGCCCTAATATAGACTTGGCTGAAAGACCAAGAAATAGTACATCACGTAATGGCTCTGAGTCAAATTTTCCTGTAGTTAGAAGCATTAAAATACTTTGCATTCACTTTAAAAAATATATTAGGTTGAATGACTATATCAGGTATCCATTAGCTCACTGGAAATCAGTCATAGGCATTACAGAACAGATTTAATTCATTCTTTTGCTGTGAATTTGAGAACCATGTTTTTGGCATCATTATAAAACTATTTGTATAGAAGTTACAGCCAATTTCTTTGAAATAATTCTGTTAAAAAAAAAAAAAAAGCTTAAACTTGGTATAACAAAGGTGCAGGAGGCACCTGTGGGAAATACTTGGCGATAAGGAATTGGGGAAGAGATTTAACATAATTTAACATCATTGGTCTCTCATTAAAGAGCAGGAGAGAGAGCACGTAAGAGCACGGGAGGAGAACACCGACCTTATTGCATAGCAGTCTCCACACCTGTGATGTATTACTTCTATAAATAACCTCAGGAGAAGCTACTGGTCGAACTAAGGCTGACAGACTGCTATGGAGATTGCGGCCAAGACGCTCGCTTCCACTACTACTGACTGACTTCTGAGGTGCTTCGGCACCCGAGACCAGAACGAGACCTACCCCGAGTAAGCTGGCGCAGTGGTCCCTGTCCAGACAGTTGAGTGGGCCGGGCCAGCGACCTAGTATCCCGGCTCCTGCGAGGCCTGGTTGGGGCCGAAGACACAGCTTCCCGGGTCCCGACAAGTGGTGACCCAGAGGGGACCCAACACAAAGGAATAAATAATCATCTTTATGTTGCCATAGAATCCTTTTAGGGACAAGACAGAGAATACTGAAGTATGCTCTAGAAGGGGTAAGGTATAAAGGCAGGACTCTTGGTTCAAACTGTCAACTTAAATTTTTCCCTTTTGGTGGGGAATGGTGGCTCATGCCTGTAATCTCAGCACTCTGGGAGGCCAAGTCGGGTGGATTGCTGGAGCTCAGGAGTTCAAGACCTGCCTAAGCAAGAGCGAGACCTCCATTGCTAAATAAATAAATAAATACGTAAATAAAATAGTTAAGCATTGTGGAAGGTACCTATAGTCTCTGCTACTCGGAAGGCTGAGACAAGAGAATCATTTGAGCCCAAGAATTTGAGGTTTCTATGAGCTATGACACCAAAGCACTCTACCAAGGATGACAAAGTGAGACTTTCTCTCTCAAAAAAAAAAAAAAAAAGTTTTGCCTTTTTTCTGTGTTCTTAAGAGCTGGTTCAAATGTATTACTTACTTGCCCTGTGACCTTAAATCATTCATCTTCTGGACTTTGGTCTCTTCTGTTAGAGCCTGTGATTGGATGGGATGCTTTGGTAGTTCCCTTTGAGCTCCAAAATTCTATGCTCTGCAAGAAAGAAATCTAAACTGACTCATCCTTATTCCCTGGGCCCAAATGATGTTTTCTGTCTCAAATTGTGTTAATACTTAAAATTTTTAAATATCAGAAACAGAAGATTGGAATACACTTCAAGACTTGAAGGTTTCAGTAGCTTCTGAGAGAGATTTTTCAGAAAGAATGGTCAAGAAGGGTTCTCTCAGTAACTGCATAGCCTGTGTGAAGGGCAGCCAAGCTATATACGTAAAAATATGTACTATGAGCAAGAAAGACATGCAAATCCAGACAGAGTGGAATTCAGATATAGGAGTGATTATTTCCAGTGGAAAGAATTAGGGAATTTTCCATGGCAAACACAGCCTTTCAGAACTTTAAATCATCCAATAAACAAGTCATGAAGTTAAGCTATGAGAAGAAGAAAAATTTAGTTGAGACACAGAACATGTTAGAATTCAGAGTCTGATAGGAGAAACCATCAAGTTGACAGATATTTACCATAAAGTATTAAAAATTTTACGAGACAAAATTTATGAAAATTCTATCATAGTGCTGGGGTCTATTAGAATTTAATCAATAAATATTAGATTTTACTATTACCATTTTTTTGTTGTAGTAGAAGCGTAAGATATAACCACACAAGGCTAACATACTCCACAGGTTGTGGAATAGGCAACCAATACACATCGAATTGATGAAGGAAGTTTTCCCCGAGGAGGTAACATTTGAAATAAGATTTGAAGAATAGAAGCTGATTTGGTAAAACCTGAGCAGCAAGAACAAGAAAAGGCATTCCAGTCAAAGAATGCAGTTTGGCCAAATGCAATGATGAAAGAGGCCATATCACGATAAGGGGCAGCAAGAAGCTTGGAAATGACTAGAAATTGTGAGGTGAGGTACAGCAAGACGTGGCACTATCAGTCTAGACAGGGCCAGACCTAACGTCCATTTCATGTCATTCTAACTAGTTTTGGGTTTAGAAAGGAGAGAATTTGGAATGATTTTGAACAGAATTATGAACTACTACAATGTAGAAAATGGGTTCAGTAGGGGCAAACTTGGAAGCAAGAGAGTCAGTGAGAAAATTGTTACAATGGTCTAACTGACTAATTGAGGAGGACTTGACCTAAGTTCTCCTTGAACTAAGTACAGTAGTTCTCTAAAAGTGAGAGTGGAGAGGAGACTGGAGGAGAGAAAGGGGAGAAAAATTATTAGAAGTGGGAAAATTAGTATTTGGTGCTTAGAGATGGTAGCAGGAAGGGAAAGTTGAAGACACCAAGCTACTCACTGAGACCCATGTACTATGTATGTGGTGTTCATGTTGTCTTTGAGGCTATCCAAGTAGAGGTAACATACCCATAAGATAAAAAATACCTTGAAGAGTACAGATTATCTGAACATGGTAGTGTTCAGGTGTTTTTTGTTTGTTTGTGTTCTTTGTTTTATTTTTCTATTTCATTGATTTGAAATGTTTTGTGTTGTCAGGACAAATACAGGTATATCTTATATTTCAGAATGTATGCACTTTTAACTTACTCCACCTTTGTCATAGTTGCATTTTTCGTTTTTACCCTGAGAGCATATGGAGATGGGAATGTGCCTTTCCTAACACCCCCCACCTCAGAGCCTTCCTATACTAATCTTGCCTATAAAAACACACTTTTATATAGTAATATAACCAATAAATAGTTGCATATATGTAGTATTACCATGAGTCTGAAGAAAAGTCCTCAGGCTGTAATTAAAGACTTTGTCTGCATCAACACATAGAAAGTCATTAGAGTCAGGATCAGGTTAGATTACACAGAGGAAATTTAACAGAAGAAGAGAATTGGACAAAAACCAGAAAGCTGAAAGAAAACCGATGTTTAAATGGTCATAAAAAGACTAAGAAGGAAGAATTACTTTAGTTTCATTGCCTGAACTCTCAGAACTTCTCAAAGTATTTAGGGAATATAACGTATGGGGGGACCTAGCAAGTCACAATGTGTTGTTGTTTTTTTTTCTTTTGTGTGGGCATGTAGTTATTTACATATTGGTTTTTTAGTAGTATTGGGTACTTTTTTTTTTTTCTATCCTTGTTATACTTTACTAAAAAGAATGTGTTTCAACTGCATCCAGGTAAACACAAAAGTTGTACAGTCTCCATTTTTCTTATGGCTGAATAATACTACATGGTATAATATTCCACGGTTTGTTAATCCCTTCATGGGTTGATGGATGCTTGAGTTGCTTCCATGTGCTGGCAATTGTGAATTGAGCTGCAATAAACACTCTAGTACAAATGTCCTTTTAGTAAAATTATTTTTGTTCTTCTGGGTAGATACAAGTAATGAGATTGCAGGATCAATTGGAAGGTCAATTTTAGTTCTTTGAGAATTTTCTATGCTTCCTTCCATAGAAGTTGTAGTAGTTTGCAATCCCACCAGCACTGCAAAAGTGTTCCCTTCTCTCTACATCCACCCCATAATCTGCAGATTAGGGGTGTTGTTTTGTGGCTAATCTCACTGGACTTAGGTGATACCTCAGTGTGGTTTTGATGTGCATTTCTCGGATGATTAGGGATGATGAGCCTTTTTTCATATGTTTCTTGGCCATTCATCTGTTATATTCACAGAAGTTTCTGTTCAAGTCTCTTGCCCAGAAGGAAATGGGGCTGTTTGCTCTTTTCATATTGATTAAGTTGAGTTCTCTGTAGATTCTAATTATCAGTCCTTTGCCAAATTCATAGCATGCAAGTATCTTCTCCAATTCTGAAGGCTGTCCATTTGCTTTAGGTGTGGTCCTCTTAGCTTTGCAGAAGCTTTTTAGCTTTGTTTATTTTTGGTGTTGCTACAATTGCCAAGGGTCTCGTCATTGTAAAATGTTTTCTCAGGCCAATTTTATCAAGCATTTTCCCCACACTTTCCTCTAGAAATGTTATAGTTTTATGTCTTAAATTTAAATCTTGAATCCAGCAAGAGTCAATTTTGGTCTATAGTGAGAGAAGCAGGTCCAATTTCAGTCTTCTACATGTGGCTTACCAGTTCTCCCAGCATCATTTATTAAATAGGGATTCTTTTCCCCAATGCATGCTTTTGTTTGACCTATCAAAGATCAGCTGGAGATATGTGGCTGGGTTCATCTCTAGGTTCTTTATTCCATTCCATAGATCTGTATTCCTATTTTGTGTCAGTACCATGCTGTTTTGATCACTGTAGACTTGTAGTAAGCCTGAAGTCGGTAATATGATGCCTCTAGAGTTATTTTTGTTTCTTAAAATTGTATTGTTTATACAATTTATTTTGTATTAGCTATACTATTATTTTCTGGTTCCATATGAAATGAAGTACTATTTTTTTCAAGTTCTTCAAAGTCTGACATCAGTGCTTTGATGGGGATTGCATTAAATCTGTAGATTGCTTTAAGTAGTATGGACATTTTAACAATGTTGATTCTTCCCAGCCAAAAGCATGGTATGTTCTCCCATTTGTTAATGTCTTCTGCCACCTTTTTTCTCAAGGTTTCATAGTTCTATTTATAGAGATCTTTCACAGTGTTTGTTAGAGATATTCCCAGGTATTTTATTTTCTTTGGAGCTACTGCAAAGGGTATTGTGTCTTTAATTTGTTTCTCAGTTTGACTGTTGTTGGCATATATAAGGCTATTGATTTGTGAACATTGATTTTGTATCCCAAGATGTTACAGTATTCCTTGATCACTTCTAGGAGCTTTGTATTGGAGTCCCTGGGGTTTTCCAGGTATAAAATCATGTCATCCACAAACAGCAAGAGTTTGACCTCCTCTTTCCCCATTTGAATTCTCTTGCTCTCCTTCTCTTGCCTGATTTCAATTAATAGAATTTCCAGCACTATGTTGAATAGTAGTTGTGATAATCCTTGTTTGGTTCCAGTTCTAAATGAAATTGTTTTCAGTTTTACTCTATTCAATATGACATTGGCTGTGGGTTTGTTGTAGATGGCCTCTATTAGTTTAAGAAATATCTCATCTATGCATATTTTCTTAAGTGTTCTTATCAAAAAAGGATGCTGGATTTTGTCAGATGCTTTTCTGCATCCATTGGATCATATGGTCTTCATTTTTATTTTACTTATGTGGTGAATTACACTTATGGATTTACATAAGCTGAACCAACCTTGCATCCCTGGGATAAAACCCACTTGATCACGATGTATAATTTGTTTGATGTATAGCTGTATCTTGTTTTCTAGCATTTTATCAAATATTTTTGCATCAGTATTTATTAATGATATTGGCCTATAATTTTCTTATTTTGTTAGATCCTTTCCTGGTTTTTTAATCAGGGTGATTTTGCTTTGTGGAAAGTGTTAGGGAGGACTTCTTTTTTCTCTATATTTTGGAATAGATTATGCAACATAGGTACTAGTTCTTCTTTGAAGGTTTGGTAGAATTCTGGTATGAAACCATCTGGTCCAGGGCCTTTATTTTTTGGAAGATTTTATATTGTTGATGTAATTTTTGATATAGGTCAAAATTTCAAATTCTTTCTGGGTGAGTTTAGGAAGGTGGTATGTTTCCATGTTTTGGTCCATTTTCTTTATATTTTCACATTTCTGGGCATAGAGATTTTTGTAGTAATCATTGAGAATCTTTTATATTTCTGTAGTATCTACTGTTATTTCCCCTTTTTCATTTTTGACAAAGATTATTAGAGACCTTACTTTTCTGATTCTTGTTAGTCTGGCCAAGGGTTTATCAATTTTATTCATCTTTTCAAAGAACCAACTTTTGGTTTCACTGATCTTCTGAATTATTCTTTTTTTTTTTTTTTTGGCTTAAAACACCACAAATTTATTATCACATATTTCTGGACATCAGCAGTCCTATAAGGGTCTTACTGTATCACATCAGGGAGTTGACAGGGCTGAGCTGTGCTCCTTTCTAGAGGTTGTAGAGGGAAATGCATTTCCTTCTTAATGACTTGTAGAAGCTCAGTTTCTTTGCAGTGGTAGGACTGCGTTTTCTGTTTCCTTGCTGGCTGTAAGATGGCAATTATTCCAGCTTCTGGAGGTCACTGCTGCATTCTATGACTTGATGCCTCCTTCTTCCTTCTTCAAAGCCAGCAACAATGAGTCAAACTTCAAATCTGTCTTCCTCCCACTTCATCTCTGATCCAGCCTGCACCAGGTTTTTTCCCTTTAAAAACTTATGTGAATAGATTGAGCCCACCCAGATTATCACTGGTAGGATAACTGCTCCCATTTTAAGGTCAGTAACCTTAATCACATCTGCAAAATCTCTTTCACCATGTAAAGTACCAGGGATTAGGATATGGACATCTTCAGGTTGCTGTTAAGATGCAAATATGCATAACAAAGTTGCCCTGCCCTCCAAAGCCCTCAACGAGGTCATAGTCTAATATCAATAATATTTTTTTTTCTTTTATAGCAGGATTTTTTTTTTTATTAAATCATAGCTATGTACATTAATGTGATCATGGGGCACCATGCACTGGTTTCATAGACCGTTTGACACATTTTCATCACACTGGTTAACATAGCCTTCCTGGCATTTTCTTAGTTATTGTGTTAAGACATTTATATTCTACATTTACTAAGTTTCACATGTACCCTTGTAAGATGCATCACAGGTGTAATCCC
>CAUYPK010045850.1:0-36389 GCA_963574355.1 Loris lydekkerianus
GGAGCAGTTCCTTTACATGAGTGTCAGTCCGAATGGACCGGTGCTTTGATTTCACGTGTTTCCCCCCTGGGGGCGGGACTACGCGCTCAGAGATCTCTCCTCAGAGGTCCCTCCTCAGAAGCAGCATAACAAAATCCAAACTTGGCAAAGAGCCACAGTATACAAAATAATAAGACGCAAAGAGCCGCATTCATTTTGGCCGGGAGCCGCATGCGGCTCGAGAGCCGCGTGTTTGCCACCCCTGCTCTAGACACCTCCTTCTCAGCTGCTCTGAACTCTCTCCTCTCACCCTCAGGATGCTGGATGTGCCTTTCTTTATATCAACTTTTCAATCCCATACCTGTATCCGACACATTCCAGAAGAAAATAACACACCTCCTTTTGGCCCCATAACTATGAGGTTTTTACCCGTAACTTTCCCTAATTTAACCTGCTTCAATATCACAAGTACAGGAGACTCTGTAGGCTTTATAAAACCTGATCTATGTTCCCTCAATTCAACTTTTTCCCTCTATAATTCCTCCTGAGCCCCTCTAGGAATATTTTTCCTCTGTGGCCACTCCATCTATTGGTGCCTGAACACCACCACTCTGGTCTTTGCACCCAAGTTTTCCTCAACCTCCTACCCCCAGGTCTCTTTTTGTGAATGACTCCTCCCTAACTCAGGCCCTAATGCATCCCCCTACTTCCAGACAAAAAAGAGTCACCCTTCTCCCTGTACTCTTTACCACAGGCATAGTGGCTGGACTTGGCATTGCAGGCATTAGTACATCAACTCACCTTTATCACCAACTCTCCCTAGATCTCAATGAAGATATGGACAAGGGTAGCAGACTCTTTAGTTACCCTACAATCCCAAATTAATTCTTTAGCTGTGGCTCGGCACCCGTAGCACAGTGGTTATGGTGCTAGCCACATACACTGAAGGTGGCGGGTTCAAACCCAGCCAGGGCCAGCTAAACAACTGCAACAAAAAAAATAGTTGGGCGTTGCAGCAGACGCCTATAGTCCCAGCTACTTGGGAGGCTGAGGCAAGAGAACTGCTTGAGCCCAAGAGTTTTAGGTTGCTGTGAGCTGTGATGCCATAACACTCTACTGAGGGGGACACAGTGAGACTGTCTCAAAAAAAAAAATTCTTTAGCTGCAGTAGTCCTCCAAAATCACTGAGCCTTAGATTTGCTTACAGCAGAAAAAGGAGGCACATGCATTTTTCTGGGAGAAGAATGCTGTTTCTTTGTCAACCAGTCAAGAATAATCACAAGTAAAGTAAAATAACTTCGAGAATAAATCAGAGACAAATCTTGTATCATCTAATACCTGGTCTTTATTCGATTCCTGGCCTCCTTGGTTACTTTATTCGATTCCTGGCCTCCTTGGTTACTTCCTATATTAGGGCCACTAAGTATGATCATTCTCATTCTGTTTCGGACCAGTAGTCCTCTGCCTCGTCTCCTGATTTATTGACCAGTCACCCAAAAAACAGCCGCTCATATCCTCACCCTACACAGATATCAACTAGTTCAGACTAAAGACCCAAGAATGTTCCTGTGACCACCACCCCTACTCCCTCCCTTTTTTTCCTGTGTAGGCAGCCCACGCCAACTCTCAACCTGCAGGAAGCAGTCAAAGACACACCATGTCCATCACTCTGCCTCCTTATACGAGACTAAAAAAACGGGATGATAGCACAGGGACACAGAAAACAAGTGCACAAGTTCCGCCCATAAAGGAATGAGTCCCCAGCATCCCCCCCCCTCCATCCTTATATTCTCACCCTGCCTTAACCCACGTGCTGACTTTCTTTTGTGACTCAGCCCACTCACACCCAAGTGAAGAAAGGCTATATTGCCCACACAGAACCTGGACTCTTGTTTCCTTTTGTTCATATCTTGGAATGACCTCTCAGTCATGAGTTATACTGATTATTGTTTACTATGGGTCATGGTTTCTACTGATTATTGTTGAATACAAGGGCTAACGTGGCCTTCACTTTGAATTTAAATGTATAAAACTATAATATTAGAAATGGAAGATCATAACAGTCTTAGAGGCTACTCTCACCGTTCTCCAGAATCCCAGCCTTCTGACAAAAGTTTGGTGGACCTATCCCCGTCTCTGCATATTGCTGACGATGACACTCTGCCGGACCTTTTTGTTTGGTAACAACTGAACCTGTAACCTGATGTCGACTTGTAAAGTCATAGGAAGAGGATAGGTAAACATATGACTTTCTTACTAAATCCAGTAGTTCCCTTACCTTATGTCCATTTTCCTTTTTTCTATCCTTGCTTCAATTTATACTTCTCCTGACTTAAACTTCTTGTTTTGAAAGTATGTCAAATGCAAGGCTCTGCCACTGAGTTGCTTCTTATTAAATGAGCAAATAAAACACTCGCAAGGCAAAATACTTCCAAACAGTGTTGGCCTCAGCTCTATGGACTTTCTTCTACATATTGTTCCACTAATGACTGACTATATTGGTAACAACTTGGTTTTTAGGAATATGTTTCTTATATTTTGTTCAGACTTTTTACTTTTTTCAGTAGAAAGATTAAATTGCCTAATCTGCCATAAACTGCATAAGAATTTGTAACACAGTTATTTACAACAGGTTCAATGTGCTTTCATTTTTCCCTTCTACTAGGATATAAATGAATTAACCACTTCTGTAGCCAGGCATCAGACACGACACATTTAAAGACAAAATTCATTTGCTCATGTGTAACAAGGCCATCAAAATTTTAAGAACAAAGACTATATTTCATTTTTGGAAACAATGACAATAAAGCTTTCTCAGGAAATTGGGCTAATACTTGTTATAATAACATGGTTGGCTTTCATTTTAAATAAAGAATATTAAGTCCTCAGAAAACCAGGTTTTAAAAAAAGAACCTAATAAATCTATACAGTGAATAGTATGTCTTTATTCTATTTACAGTACATTTGTTATAAATATAATACATTTTTGAAAAGCTTATTTTTAATTAACTTGAGTAGATTTATATTTTAAACAGATCAACTCAATTATTAAAGTTATATAATAAAGAATATGATAATCTTAATGACAAAAATCTTATTGTGAAATAGTGCACTCTATACTGAGATGAATGAGGGAAAAAAGTCAAACTCCTTTCAAAACTATATTCAAAGTATCAGAAAAAATTTTTTTTCTTTTTACAAAGTTATGTATAAGCCTTAGGGACAAACAGATACTGAAATATGAAGACTCTATAACCAAAGTTCAAAGCAGATTTTAGAGAACCGTGTGAAACAGGACAGGAGAATTGGTTTTTAACACTCTAGAATTTCACAGTAAAGCTGGATTTATAGACTAATGGCTTAACAGGAGTATCGCCAACAAGGCTTTTCCTTCCTCAAAATCATCTCTTAATATTTGTATACCACTGACAAATTGTAACAGCAGACTTAGACATTGTTTTTGAAGATGGGGCTTAATAAGGTACATGGGCATGTCGAAACTCTGTATTATAAGCATGTAAATTATTACCAGGATTTAAAGAAATATAAAAAAAGAATGTAAGTATTCTCAGTCCAACGTGCTTTGCATCATCAATAAAATGACAAGTCAAAGGATTCTGCAGTGATCAGATACCAACAACCTCCATTAACAAGTTAGGTTATTTCAAATACTGCTGTAAAACCCATTCCGCAAAATTAAACTTGATTCTTGTGGATTTCAGTACAAACGTGCAAGTTGTCACACGTTATTGATGATGATTAGGGCAGGCATGGAGTTCTGCTGACTTGTTTCAAACACTGTAACTTGGTCTGATAACTTGGCAAATACCCTCGGAGTCCCAAGGTTATAAACACCAGTATGAACAAAGCATGCTTTCAGCTGCAAACTGTGAATCTCCTGGCTTCTCAGCTGAAGTTTATATTGCGTTTGTCCAAGCCACGTGAATGAGCCATGGATTTCCAGTGCTTCAGGACTAAGGGAGGAAAAAAGAGTAAGTTGCAGAATTTTTTCTTTATAGTTTCTTTCCAAGGTCCCATCAATATATCCCTTTCATCAAGCAATTCTCTTTCTAGAAAGTATTTTATGAAACTAGTTGTTTATTAATAACAATATCATTACTATTACCATACTATATAGTAGCTCACATTTATTAACAGTTACTATTTCCTAGGCACAATGCTAACTAACAGATTATCTCATTTAATATTCACAACAAGATAGTAAATAATGTAATTTGATTTCAAACCTGAGTATTTAACCCCTTACTTATCCATATATGAAATAAATATGTATACAAGAATGATTATAATATTGAAACTATTTAAAATACTGAAAAATGGAAAGTAACCCAGGTACCTATCAATAAGCCTTGGTTAATTAATTAATGACACACATAACCATATATATAATGTGTCTGAATTTCAGTGAACTGCCCTGTATCCTGTTTGGACTGTTATACAATGATATTCACTAGATACTTTATACTGTTTTTCTAAAAATTAAAAAATTTCTGAATTCCAAAAAAGCGCCTGGCTCTAAGGGTAGCTGATGTGGGAGTATGAACCTGGATGTTTTTCTTAATTATTATTCTATAATCAGAAACAAACCTTTTAATATTTAATGCCTCTCTAATAATTCTGTAAGCCTTCTGCAACATCAAACAAAAAATTAGGGCATCTTGAGTTAACTTTCTTATTATGTTAGGCAATTATTTGCATAATTTCAAAATATTAAATTGCTCTCAAATCACATTAAACAAACTATAAAATAAAACTTTACCTTGTTGTTTTATGCCGAAGATCAACTATTACGTCTACATCAGCCTTAGAACAATTAGAAAGTAAAAGGGTCACTGGCACTAAACAAAGGCTATAGAAGAAAAATAAAACAGTTAACTGTGTATTTCTTCCTTCTTAAAAACAATTTTCTTAAAAATAACATGTTATACTAACAGAGGACATAAGCTCCTTAAAAGCAATCAAATTCAAGAAAGAAAAATATCAAATTTCCAATCACTCAAGAAAAATTATTTTGTAAATAAAAAAATATATTAATAACTCAGTACTAAACATCAGATATATACAATACAAAATCAATATACCATTTACTGTGATTAATCTTTAAAAAAATAGGTTTTTTGTTTTTGTTTTTTTTTTTTTAGACAGAGTCTCACTTTGTCACCCTCAGTAGGGTACTATTGCCTCATAGCTCACAGCAACCTCCAACTCTAGGGAACAAGCAATTCTCGTCTCAGCCTCTCTAGTAGCTGGGACTACAGGTGCCCACCATAACGGCCAGCTATTTTTAGAGACAGGGTCTCACTCTGGCTCAGGCTAGTCTCAAACCTGTGAGTTCAGGCAATCCACCCATCTCAGCCTCCCAGAGTGCTAGAAGTACAGGTGTGAGCCGCTGCGCCTGGCCAACTAAAGTGTTTTTAGATGATTTGCCAAAATAATCTCAACTTTAAAAGATTAATGAAGAAAAAGTAAATCATGAAAATGCCAACAACTTATCATGTTGTCTTTATTAAAAATTAATTTTGAGAACTTGGCCAAGATTGACATTTGGTTTTCTATCAAATTTGCATGTTTTGGAGACAAGTTTCTATGATAACAAGTTATGAGGAAATCTCTTTCAAGTGACTCATGCTCAGGTATGCCAGGCTAGTTTCTGATACTGCGTTAGCCACAGAAAAAGGGAAAGGCAGTGAAAACATGTGAAAAAGATGTTATAGATTTCAAATCAAGAATATAAGAAATGAACATAACCTATATGCATAAATGAAGCCTGGTTACATATATTTAGGTTGGTGCAAAAGTAATGATAGTTTTTGCATAGTTGAAATTTACCATCTGATACTAGAACACATTCTTAAATAAATGTGGTTATGTTATACATCATTTTAATGTGCATTTTTCTCTTTATGTTTCTTTGCTAATGATTTGTTATTTGATGCTCATCTTATAATTATTTTGGACTATGAAAATGAAGTGTGACAAAAAGTAAATTTGAGTTCTTTTCTTTTTCTTTTTTTGTAGTTTTTGGCCAGGACCAGGTTTGAACCCTCCACCTCCGGTATAGGGGGCCAGCGTCCTACTCCTTTGAGCCACAGGCGCCTCCCTTGAGTTATTTTCTTATTTGAGTTCAAAATGGGTCATAAACCAGTGAAGACAACCCCCAACATAAACAAGTCTTTTGGCCCAGGAACTGCTAACAAACAAACAGTGCAGTGGTGAGTCAAGAAAAAAAAAAAAAAAATTTTTTTTTTTTGGAGACAGTCTCACTTTGTCACTCTGGGTAGAATGCTGTGGCATCATGACTAACAGCAACGTCAAACTCTTGGGCTCAAGCAATGCTCTTGCCTCAGCCTTCTGAGTAGCTGGGACTATAGGCACCCTTAACAATGTCAGCCTAGTTTTTTTTCCCCTATTTTTAGTAGACATCCAGTCTCACTGTTGCTCAGGCTGGTCTCAAACTTGTGAGCTCAAGCCATCCACCTGCCTCGGCCTCTCAGAGTGCTGGGATTCCAGGTGTGAGCCAGTGTGCCCGGCTGTGGTTCAAAAGTTTTACAAAGGAGACGAGAGCTTTAAAGATGAAGAGCACAGTGGCTGGTCACTGAAGTTGACAACGACCAAATGAGAGTAGTCACTGAAGCTGATCCTCTGACAACTACATGAGAAGTTGCGAAGAATTTTTTTTTTTTTTTTTTTTTTTTTTTTTGCAGTTTTTGGCGAGGGCTGGGTTTGAACCCGCCAACTCTGGCATATGAGGCCGGCACCCTACTCCTTTGAGCCACAGGCACTGTCCCCAAAGAACTAATTATTGACCATTCTACAGTCATTCAGCATTTGAAGCAAACTGAAAAGGTAAAAAAGCTCCATAAGTGGGTGCCTCATGAGCTGATGGAAAATTCTTGTTTTCAAGTGTTGTCTTCTCTTATTCTAGGCAACAAACCATTTCACAATTGGATTGTGACGTGGCAAAAAGTGGATTTCATATGACACAACCAGCAACGACCAGCTCAGTTGCTGGACTAACAGGAACCTCCAAAGCACTTCCCAAAGTCAAACTTTCACCAGAAAAGGTCATGGTCACTGTTTTGGTGCCTGCTGCCAGTCTGATCCACTATAGCTTTCTGAATCCCAGAGAAACCATTACATCTGAGAGGTCTGCTCAGCAAATTGATGAGATGCAACGAAAACTGCAACACTTGCACCCAGCACTGGTCGACAGAGAGGGCCCGATTCTTCACAACACCACCAGACTACACGTGGCACAACCAATGCTTCAAAAGTTGAACAAATTGGGCTACAAAATTTTGCCTTATCCACCACCTTCATGTACTCTCTTGCCAACTGACTACCACTTCTTCAAACATTTTGACAACTTTTTGCAGGAAAAATGCTTCCACAACCAGCAGGATGCAGAAAATGCTTTTCTAAATGTTCATCAAATCCTAAAACATGAATTTTTATGATATAGGAAGAAACAAACTTATTTCTCATTGGCAACAATGTGTGGATTGTAATGGCTATTTTGATTAACAAAGGTGTGTCTGAGCCTATGTATCATGATTTAAAATTCATGGTCCAAAACTACAATTACTTTGGTACCAACCTAAATATTTTACTCTGTAACGAAGAGATAGTAAGGAAGAAAAAATCTTAAATCTTATAACTTCACACAAAGTTAAGTTTTAAATTCTGCTCAAATAATGTATTTCATGCTTTCAGAAACTTTATATTCTCTTATTGAGAAATATACACATGGTACATGTCTGATTTATGACAATTAGGTCAACTTAAATAAGTGGTCAACTATGGAGGTTCTATTATATTTTCTAAACAAGACTGTAAATAACACAGATTTCACTAAATAAAAACCAAGATGAATTTAAAAACATATTTCTAGGTTGTGCAGGTGCTACACCACTACTCACATGCCAAGAGGGACAAAAAAGACTACTGGGTAGGTTTCCAGTTTGAAGTATCTCATTAAGTTCAATTCCAGAAACATAATTCATACCCCAAAGTTAAAACCCAGGAACTTAATGGTGTTCTGTTCCCATTTGATCCTCAAATGTCAAATCCCCATGCCTTATCTAAATGCTTCATAGAGGAAGAAATGTGAACATCTGGATGTCGCCTGAAACTCAGGAGAAACTCATTATCTTCATTCCAGCAAAAAGCATTTTGATCTTAAGTCTCTGTTAAGCTCTTAATTTTGCCCAGCACTCCCTGTGCATCCTCAGCCAGCATCTTCTCATTCTTTTCAGTTATTATCCTAAAATTTCACTTTCTTCAAATTCTCTACCCACAATTACTCAAAAGTAATTTAGAGATGATAGAAAAACTTGCTCTTAAAAAACATGTCCTAAAATGGAGGCACTTTAACAAGTATAAACTCAGTAAAATTTCTTCCTACGTTCTTTATTCCCTGTTTCAAAACTAAGATAAGAAGTACCTTCTTTAGCCCCAACACAATCCTGTCCTTCTTCAGCATGTGTATCTTTCCATCTATTAAGGATTTAGTTAACTTTCCCTGTATACTATCCTTTCCCTCAAGACCACAAACATGTCTTACCTAGTAAGAAAACAATTTTGGCAGCATTAAACTGTTAACCACTTCTCTGGAACTGTTCTCACTCAACATTTGAGATACTGCTTACTTTCTTCTTACTGTTTTTTTCATAGTAATTCTTTGCCCCCTTTCCATCAGTATCCTTCATGAGCTCCTTTTCCCCTAGCTCTCTCTGTTCTGCAGGTCACCATTCTCTTTTTGTACTGTTCCATCCTATCCCCACCCCTAACCAGGGTGACTCTCACCGAAATTCTTACCTTCAAGTATAATTTACAGACTAGATCTAGTAAGTTTTTTGCCATCTTTTCTTGTATAGAGACTGCAAACTGGCATCCTTTTGAAAGGTCACCAGATTTAGGACTTAGCAAAATCATATAGTTTTGTTCCTTGTTTTTGACTTAATGATAAACTAGCTCCTTTGTAATAAGAAACTTTTGGAAACTCACAGGTGGCTTAAGGTAATATCCATTTCTAACCACAGCTACAAAATATATGATAATCACAGTGAAGGTTAAATTACTTACAGTAATTTTTACAGACTCAAAATTATCTAAATTTCTCCTTCAATATTTGGGTTAATACCAATGCCTAAATAAGTAAATGTAGGTGTGTGTTATTAAAACATTTAAACAAAATTAAAACTCAAACCTTTTTTGATGAAATGGATGATTAAATGATTCTGGGTAGTGAAGACTTGTTTTAATCAGATTAGAAAGCTGCTCTACTGATGGTCGTGAGGAAACTGTAGTGTTTTCTGGCCTGAAAAATTTTAACAGTTCCATTTCTGGTGGCTCCTGAGAAAAGAAAGAAAGAAAAAAAAAAATGTGACAAGAAGGCCGGGCGTGATGGCTCATGCCTGTAATCCTAGCACTCTAAGAGGCCAAGGCAGTGGAATGCACAAGCTCAGGACTTCAAGACCAGTTTAAAGAGTTAATACCCATCTCTATTAAAAATGGAAAAACTAGCTGGGTGTTGTGGCGGGTGCCTATAGTCCCAACTACTTTTGAGGCTGAGGCAAAAAGATCACTTGATCCCAAGAGTTTGAAGTTGCTGTGAACTATGATGACACCAGGGCTCTCTAACCAGGAAAACAGAGTGAGAATCAGTCTTAAAAAAAAAAAGTGACAATAAAAAACAAACTTATTAAATATCAAAAACCATTTATTTAAAAAGCTTATTTAAAAAGTTTGTACAAACAAAATCAATGAATAAAACCAGTAAAGACAATCTAAGGCATGAACAATACCCTTTCTGCTGCTATTTAAACTAATAGTTGCTATCACTTGCAATATAATACAGAATCAAGAAATCATGTTCTAGATTATTCATTCCTCACTTACTATGTGTTGGAGTTAGATTTGAATTCCAACGACTTAACATATTAGCTCTGTGGTCTTGAATAAGTTACTTAATACTTGAAAACTTAATTTCCTTTAATGTAAAAAGGGGTTCATAACAACAATAACTTCAAAGGTTATGACTGTCATCTGGTAATAGTGCTTAGGACTTAGGACTGCAGACATTGTATAGCATTGTATAGCATCTGTTTTAATAGTTAAACATCTAAAAAATTTTTTCAAAAAATATATAGCTGGGTTTTATATAGTGCTTCAACTACATTAGCTAAAGGTCAATTTATGCATGTAAAAAGTTTTAATATAGCTGGTATCAGGAACTTATTTATATTACAAGTATTTCAATAAATATTAAACTCATCATCTAAATAAAAACAGAGAAACATTTCTACTCTTATTTTCTTTTTTGGTTATTTTTTCTCCATTTTCCTCACTACCCAGGAGAAGTTTGATTTTGATCTATACTGGGAATCAGCAAACTATAGCCTCTGGGTCAAATCCAGCCTGCCTCCTGTTTTTGTAAAGAACATTTTATTGAAGCACAGTCATATCCATTTGCTTACATACTATCTCTGGCTGCTTTTGGATGCCAGTGACAAAGGTGAGTAATTATGACAGAGATAGTCTGGCCAGCAAAGTCCAAAACTCTGGCCCTTTTCAGAAATAAGTCTGTTGACCCCTGATCTATATAGCTACAAAAGAAGGAACTAAATTTGTTAGAAAGAAAATAAAAACTGTGGCACTGGCTTCAGATTCATCCCACTGACAAGTGAAGTAACAAATTAACCAAACTATATTCAAGTAATATCCTAGTGCATCATGGTGCTACAGGTAAAACAAAGATACCTTTTAAAAAACACAAACAAAAGTTTATAACCTAGTAAGTGGTAACACACAGCATATTAAATCACTTGGCCAATGATTTCATTTCTGGAAATCTGTCCTACAAAATGTGTACAAAGCAAAATATTTCAAACTATTATTATGCAAAAATTAATGAAAATTGACCAAAAATATCATTCGGTGACCAAACAGAGTTTAATAGTACCTTGAAAATATATACAGTACTCCCAAGCATGGAGTATTTGTGAAAAAATAGAAAAGAAACTTTAGTGTGGGTAACTCTATAAAGTGACCCTAAAAGAGGAAAGGAAGAGAAAACCAGTAATTTGCTTTTTACTCACTTGTGTGATTTTTTTGTAATAAAATAATATTTTTATAATAAAATAATACTTTTTGTAATAAAATGTTTTTTTTTTTTAAAAAAAGAAGATAAACCCAGTATATAAAACAAAATAGTTACACAATTAAGGGAGAACCAGAGGAAGAAAGTGTCTGATAGAATGTTGTAATAGCTTTTTAGCTTTTACATGTGTGAGGTAAGTGAAGTATCTTCATTTTTAAAATGAAAAAAAATTAACTCAGAAATATTAAAAAGGTTGTAGGATATCTTTTTAAGTAGCAAGGGTTATATGCAAATACCAGTTCTATTTGAGTCTGAGCACATTTAATAATTGTGGTATATTGCTTTGGTAATCAAGTATTTCTTCCTCTAACCGCATGATTTAAAATTATGATCTTATACCTGCTGTTGCCTAAACAGAGGTTTTAGATCATGAGGATGTCCACCTACAATTCAGAGTTGTTATGGCAAGTACTGATGCGAACTAACACTTGACAAATACCAAACTCCCAATAAACAGTATATACAAGGTAGACATAAAGTTTGTATGCAATTTACTATGTTAAGCTACTTTAAAATGCATATGAGCTTTCTGTTCACCCTGTATTATTATTTATTACTTGTATGGATTACTTTATTCCCTAGTCCTTTATTTCCTATTCTGTAGCTAAAAGTAATTTTAAAAATTTATATAAAATAAACTGTATCAGACTTAAAACAAATTTAGTTTGGCCAATTAAAGATTGAAACATAAGAATAGTACTCTGTTGGTACACAAGCAATCTTAGTGTATGCCTGTCTTGGATGGGTTAGTTGTCTGCCTTTCAGGAGACCTCGAAATGTGACATTTAACTTGGTGATTTTTCCTTTGTCCAGGGTTTATCATTTTGGCTTACGTACTCACACATTTAATCTCATTTTCTGAGTTGAGTTACATTGAGATGTTAAATCATTACAGTTAATGCAGATGAATGTATAAAGCCAATGTAATAAGGTATAATGATAATTATAATTTACCAAAAATCTGACCAGTGTGTACAATCTTTCTATTGGTAGGCTACTCTGGAAACCAAAGTTTCACATAACCTTTTGCCAAGCATGGAATCAGATGAAGGAAATTTAGTCAGAAACATAAATGCTGACTTAGCAGGCTGATTCCCTCCACAATGGATCCAGAACTACAAGTACATCAAATAATAATGTGGGTGGGCAGAGCCCACTTAACCTGAGATAATGCTTGGGTTGAGTATTGGCAATATCTTCGTTTATTCTGTGATTTTATATCTAACCAACTCCCTTCTACTGGACAGTTTCTTTACTTATCTGGGTTTAACATCATAAATCTGAAAATGTAAAATAATGTTCTAAAACCCAAAACTTTCCGAGTGCTGACACACACTAAAAGGAAAGCCTTAATGGAGAATTTCAGATTTTCAAATTAAGGATGCTCAGCATGTAAGTATATGGTGCAAGTATTCCAAAATCTGAAAAAAAAAACAAAATCCAAAACATTTCTGGTATTTCAGAGAAGGGATACTCAAACTCTATTTTCTCTCAGGTTGAATTCAATTTGTGTAAGACTGAACATGCTCTCTTTGTAACCTTGCACATTTCTGTTATGATCTATTATGTAGTTTTAAAAATAAAATAAAATTTAAATGGCCAGCCGCGGTGGCTTATGTCTATAATCCTAGCACTTTGGGAGGCCAGGGCAGGAGGATCACTTCAGCTTAGGAATTCAAGTGCAGCCTGGGCAGGAGTGAGAGCCATCTCTACCAAAAATTGTAAAATCAGCAGGGTGTGCTATAGTAAAGCACGCCTTTAGTCCTACCTGCTTGGGAGGCTGAGGTAGGAGGACTGCTTGAGCCCAGGAAGTTATGGTTGCTGTCAGTGAGGATGACGCCATGGCACTCTAGCCCAGGCCACAGAGTAAGACTCTTATATCTCACATTTAAAACTTATGAGTAGAGTGTGAATCTACAGTACAATCAAATTAGCAGATTCTTATAAGACCTACAGTTTACTAACTAGGTGTCCAAAAGGTCACCCATCAAGTCACTATACATAGGGGAAATGGGAAATTATAGCTAAGTGTACCTTTATTTACAAAATATTCATTGCAAATTTTTCTACAAAGATGTGGCCAACATGTAGAAAGTAGTTCATAAATGTTTTATAAAATATTTCATTTTATTGTTACATCAGTAAAATAATTTTCTATATAGCATTCTCTGTAATTATCCTTTATAAGGTAAAACGAAAATTAAAACACATGGGGCTCACTGAAATGCAATCTTAAAACTTACTGTGTACTACCTGTTAGTATGCAAACTATTAATATTACTGAGCCACTCATGTCTGGTTAAAACTTTTTTTGGTTTCTTAAAGCAATAGAATGAATTTAATAACTCAGCATTCTTATTCATTTATTTAACAAGTACCAAGTACCGTATATATTCGAGTATAAGCCGAGTTTTTCCGGCACAAAATTTGTGCCGAAAAACCTGAACTCGGCACAAAATTTGTGCCAAAAAACTCGGCTTATACTCGAGTATATACGATACTTACATACTAGCACTGTCTAAAAGGTTGAAGCAAAGTAGTAAATAAAACAGATACATTCAACTTCAATAAATAAGCCTATCTGGGGGATGGATTGAGCAATAAGAAAATTAACAAATTATAAACCCTTAACAAGAGAGTTCTGGCTGGGCACAGAGGGTCACACCAGTAATCCTAAGACTCTGGGAGGCTGATGCAAGTGGACTGCTTGAACTCAGGAGTTCAAGATCAGCCTGAGCAAGAGTGAGACCCTATCCCTACTAAAAATAGAAAAACTGGCTGGGCTTGGTGGCATAGGCCTGTAGTCCCAGCTACTTGGAAGGTTGAGGAAAGAAGATAGCTTGAGCCCAAGAGTTTGAGAATGCTGTGAGCCATAGCATTCTGCCCAGGGCAACTGAGATGCTTGCCTAAAAAAAAAAAAAAAAAAAAAAAGAGAGAGAGTTATATTTTCTTTCAGACAATTTTTTTTTGTTTTTTTTAGAAACAAGAGTCTCCTTTGTTGCCCTCAATAGAGTGCCATCATGGTGTCACAGCTCACAGCAACCTCAAACTCTTGGGCTTAAGCAATTCTCTTGCCTCAGCCTCCCAAGTAGCTGGGACTACAGCTGCCCACCACAACACCCAGCTGTTTTTTGGTTGTATTTGTCATTGTTGTTTGGCAGGCCCGGGTTGGATTCTAACCCACCATCTCCGGTGTATGTGGCTGGCACCCTATCAGCTTGAGCTACAGGTGCCGAGCCTCTTTCAGACAATTTTAAAACTAAAAATTATCATGAAATAATACAGATCACCATAAAATCTTCCAGCTCATCTTCCATTTTTCCTGCCCTAGCTTGGAAATCAATCATTTTCAAGGAATCTTGGTTCCTTTTACTGGAGAAAGGGAACTCACAGAAACCTCCAACTCCTGAGGTAAGGTTGATAAGTTTTAAGCCGAAATGTCTATTGCAAATCAAAAAACTATAAGACTATCAAACAACATAGATAAATTTTACAATATGGAAGCTGAATGAAAGAAGATAAGCATACATATTGTGACTAAATAATAAAATAAGATAAGCATACATACAAAGGACTCTACCTTTTTTTTTTTTGAGATGGAGTCTCACCTTTTCACTCTGGGTAGAGTGCGTGGCGTCACAGCTCACAGTAACCTCAAACTCTTGGGCTCAAGCAATCCTCTTGCCTCAGCCTCCCAAGTAGCTGCGAATATAGGCACCTGCCATTGCCCAGCTATTTTTTAGAGACAGGGTCTTTCTCAGGGTGGTCTTGAACCTGTGAGCTCAGGTAATCCACCTACCTCAGCCTCCCAAAGTGCCGGGATTATAGGCATGAGCCACCACGTCCGGCATATGACTCTATTTCTATAAATTCATAAAAAGGAGTTTTGCTTGTTGTTTTCTTTGTTTTTGTTTTTTTGAGACACAGTCTCACTTTGTCACCCTGAGGAGAGTGCAGTGGTGTCATAGCTTACAATCACCTCAAACTCTTGGGCTCAAGTGATCTTCCTGCCTCAGCCTCCAGAGTAGCTGTGACTACAGGTGCCCAGGACAATACCTCTTTACTTTTTAGAGGCAAGGCCTTGCTCTTGCTCAGGCTGGTCTTGAACTCCTGAGCTCAAGCAATCTACCCACCCGCCTCAGCCTCCCAGACTGCTTAGATTACAGGCAGTTTTGCTTTTGACTTATAAATCAGAGAGAAATGATGAGAGGTTGACCCTGGAAGGAGACTGTGACTAGAAGCAGAATTTCTGGGGTGTTAGACTACTTTTTTGGAGACGGGCTAGATAGAGTACTATGACATCAGCCTAGCTCACAGAAACCTCAAACTCCTACTTTCACCTGCCTCAGTCTCCTAAGTAGCTGGGACTACAGGCACCCACTATAACACCAGGCTAAATTTTTCAATTTTTAGTAAAGATGGAGTTTCACTATTTACTAAAGCTCAGGCTGGCCTTGAACTCCTGAGCTCAAGGGATGCGCCTGTATTGGCTTCCCAGGGTGCTAGGATTACAGGCATGAGCTATTGCACCTGGCCTAGATTTGATTTCTTGACCTTGGTCCTGGATTATGTTTTCTTCAATTTGTGAAAATTTAATGAGCATTTAATTTTCTGTATTTTATGTTATTTAAAAAATGTATCATTGTTTAAATATACTCAAGCTATCAAAAAATACCAATTATTGTTTGAGACTTTGAAGTTATACCAAATAAATTTCTACATACTACCAGTCAGGAGGGAAACGTGAACAAAATAGTGGTCTCCTTCTTTTTTTTTTTTTTGCAGTTTTTGGCAGGGGCTGGGTTTGAACCCTCCACCTCCAGCATATTTGGCTGGCGCCCTACCCCTTTGAGCCACGGGCACTGCCCCAAAACAGTGGTCTTAAGAAGATACCTATAACCAGAAGCTAATTTGTGTTAGAGAATATTTTGAAGAGTTTTCTTCTCTACCAGTTAAGGAGAGTAGCAACAAGTATTTTCACCATCAATGCCAGATAATTTGTATGGTAGTTTTCCAACAAGGATTTGACTCTATTTTGTGAATTTCACAAGAGAGGCAAAGCAAAAAGCTCCATTATCCTTGTTTCATAAATGAGTAGTAAGCTAAGCTTCATAAAGTAATGTGAGCTTGACCATCAATCTGAAAGTTTTGGGGCTCCAAATCTATTACTAACAATATGATAAAATTACTATTATCTCCCAACCTTAGCTAATCATATGAAAAGAATATAAAATACTTCAAAAATAACACACAGAGAAATACAGGGGATATGCTATATATTAGTATGTAAAATGGGAATATAACAAGAGTAAAGTCCACTTTGATTCATTTTCTTCCTTTTCTTGAGATAAAATCTCACTCTGTCACTCTGGTAGATGACTAGGGTATAGTGGTGTCATCAGTTCACTGTAACCTCAAACTCCTGGATTCGAGTGATCCTCTTGTCTCAGTCTCTCAAGCAGCTGGGACTACAGATGTGTGCCACCATGCCTGGCTAATTTTTCTATTTTTTGTAGAGATAGGTAGGATCTTGCTTATGCTCAGGGTGGTCTCGAATACTGGATCTCAAACAATCCTCTGACCTCAGCCTCCCAGAGTGTTAGGACTACAGGTGTGAGCCACTGTGCCCAGCTGTTTCATTTTCTAAATGTTGTCTTGCCACTGTCTGTGATGTTCCAAATCATCAAACGTTTATGATATTCAGGATTAATGCTCAGGATTTTTATATTAACTGAAAGAAGAAAAATGATTTTCTTAAAATTAGGACAGATTTGGGGTTGCACTGTGTTTTGTTTTGTTTTTTGAGACAGAGCCTCAAGCTGTGGCCCTGGGTAGAGTGCTATGGCATCATAGCTCACAGCAAGCTCCAACTCCTGAGCTTAAGTGATTCTCCTGCCTCCGCCTCCCAAGTAGCTAGGACTACAGGCACCCCCTACAACGCCCTGCTATTTTTTGGTTGTAGCCATCATTGTTGTTTGGCAGCCCAGGCTAGATTAGAACCCGCCAGCTCAGGTGAATGTGGCTGGCGTCTTAGCTGCTTGAGCCATAGGCGCTGAGCCTGTTTTTGTTTTGTTTTTGGGGTTTTTTTGGAGACAGTCTCACTCTGCTGCCCTACACATCAGCCTTGCCTCAGCTGCCTGAGTAGCTAAGACTAGAGGGGCATACCACTCTGCCCAGCTAACTTTAGTTAAGGCTAATTTTAGTAGAGATGGGTCAGTCTACCTCGGCTAGCCTTGAACTGTTGAGCTTAAGCAATCCTCCTGCTCTGCCCTCTCAGAGTGCTAGGATTACAGGCATAAGCACCACACCTGGCCTTGGTGTTAAGTTTGATATCTTCACTAAACCTAAAGAAAAATTACCATTGTGTAAACATCAAATTAAAAACTGTTACAGAGTCACCAATGGATGCTAAAACTAGTAGACCTAAGTTTGATAAAAAACAGACATTCACATAGTATAAAATTATCTCTCCCAAAACTGCCTATTGTTATGAAAGGAAAATTGTAACTTTACTGTGGAAAAATATGGTACCGCCTTAGTCAAATGATCCATTACTGACAATAGGACAAATTACCACTTTAGTATCCCTGTCAAAAATAATGGGAGGGGACCTGGAAAATTAAGATCCCTTATTTATATACATAATACAGAGTCACTATTTAAATTATCAGACTAAATTTTGTTCATATACACTATGCTTTTTTTTGGTAAGATTAAATGTTTTAGGAAAAATAAGAAAGCATATTAAATGCTATTAGCAGCAATAGCACAATCCCAGAGACCACCTTTTATATTCTATGATATGCCTCCTGGAATTCTGCAATGATGAATAAGAAAATACACGCCGGACGCAGTGGCTTATGCCTGGAATCCCAGCACTCTGGGAGGCCAAGATGGGTGGATCACCTGAGCTCACAAGTTCAAGACCAGCCTGAGCTAGATCGAGACCCCATCTCTAAAAACAGCCAGGCATTGTGGGAGGCGCCTGTTGTCCCAGCTACTCGGGAGGTGGAGGCAAGAGAATAGCTTAAGCTCAAGAGTTAGAGGTTGCTGTGAGCTGACGTCAGGGCACTCTACCGGGGGCAACAAAGTGAGACTCTGTCTCTAAAAAAAAAGAAAGAAAGAAAAGAAATACAGTGTTATAGACTCATAGACTCCTTGTTCTCACGTAGATTCTTTTCCCAGCTATGAATTCTAGATTAAATACGGAACATATTTTAGGAAACCCCAAGATCATAAATGCATGTTAATAGACTTCTAAAGGTGCTAATGAATTTTAAAATGAATCTATGTGCAATCCATTTCTCATTCTGATCAGTCTTGGTCAACAACCTCTAACCCAGTAATCCTAGCACTCTGGGAGTCTGAGGTGGGTGGACTGCTTGAGCTCAGGAGTTGGAGACCTGAGCAAGAGTGAGATCTCATCTTTACTAAAAATAGAAAAACCAGCTGAGCATTGTAGTACATGCTTGTACTCCCAGCTATGCCAGGCAAAGAGTTAGAGGTTGCTGTGAGTTATGATGTCACCATGGTACTCCATTATAGAGTGAGACTGTCTCAAAAAAAAAAAAGAAAAAGAAAAAGAAAAAAAGAAATAAAACAATCCCTGACTCAATTACTAATATGAAGCATGGAAAAAAAAAAAAAAACCCACAAAACCAAATGAACAAACCCCACAAGTTCACAAAATGTGCTCAAAGCAAACTAAGTTATTACCTGTTTCTGCGGATATGAAAAGGCTTCTTTTCCTACAGTGTGAAGAACAACATGATGCTGACCTTCCAAAATAAGCTGTTTACTATCTTCCACAACATATGCCTAAAAAATACAAAGCATAAAACTGTTACTCTGTTTGGCAGTATCCTCAATTAGAAATATTATGGCAAATATCTATCAATTATCCACATTCCCGGACATGTCAGCATTTCTGCTTTTATGAATTCATTCAATCAATAACATATCCACACCAAAAAAAATCTTGCTTCATATTATACAGTTGGCCTGGATATTTGAGATATATCTTAAAATCTTTTCCAATTTTCTCCAGAATTCCTAAGAAATTACTTTAAAAGAACTGTGCTACAACACAGTATTTTCTCTTTGCTAACCTACCAATATATAAGCAAAAGGCTTCTTTTATTTTTACTTCTGAAATGCCCTAGGTTATCACATAGGAGAGCAAAATTAGAAAGCACAATCATAATCCTGTTATGTGGAAATATTATATCTTTGGAGACATTAAATATAAATACCATGTTTTTAAAAAGGCTTTTTCTTCAAATATGGTAAGCTGATTTCATCTACTTCTAAACATCTCTTCCAGGCTGGGCGCCCATAGCTCAGTGGTTAGGGCTAGTAGGTTTGGAACCCGGCCTGCAGCCTGCTAAACAAACAAAAAAATAGCCGGGTGTTGTGGTGGGCACCTGTAGTCCCAGCTACTAGGCGGAGGCAAGAGAATCACCTGAGCCCAAGAGTTTGAGGTTGCTGTGAGCCATGACGCCACAGCACTCTACCGAGGGTGAACAAAATGAGATTCTGTCTCAATAAAAAAAATAAATAAATAAAAAACCCACTTCATCCAGTTTCTAATATAATTCTTCTTTCTCTTGAATTGCTTCTGTCCAAGAGAAAATATAATCTATAAATGGCTCTGATTTACTGTTATTGCAACATTATGCAAATACAAAGGCTTAATTTTTTTAACATCCTTAATATTTCTATTATTAGATTCAAAAGACATAAAATTACTGAATTAAAATGCTGTAAGTTTCTAAATCAGTGGTTCTCAACCCGTGGGTCATGACCCCTTTGTAAACACATCGAGGCATTAGGAATGTTGAGAACCACTGTTTTAAATGCTTACTTTCAATTTCTGTACTTAAACACTTTAAAATATTGGATAGTCTAGGACCTGTTTGGAGTCCATATTTGCAGAACCCAAAAAGGAAGGAAGATTTAAACACCTGAGGAGTTGACCTTTAATCACAAGAGGGGATGAGAGCTGACAAATGAGGTCCTGAGACATGTCAGATGTCCATTCCAATGATCCTATAGCATTGTGCAAAAGTTGCCCATAACCATGACTAATTCCGTATGTCATCCTTCTCCATACACAAAGGCTTAGATTTGTTTATTTATTTACTTTTTAGTGATAAGGTCTTGCTATGTCAGCCAGGCTGGAGTGCAGCAGAGCAATCACATGTCATCGCAACTTCAAACTGCTGGGTTTAAGCAATAAGGCTTAGATTTTAAAAAATGATCTTTATTTCTGGTTAAGATTGGTTAGGAGTTGTATCATGCTCCTTTCCCAACTATTTTTTTACAAAAATATTGCCAAGCTCTTAGTTTTCTCTTAAATGGTATTTTATTCAAGAGTCTGATGCTTCTTGTCCATCTTACTCCACAACTCAAATGACTTTACAAGTTTTCATCAATTTAACAAATCATTTTTTACATTATCTAGAACTCTCACTAAAGAAAACCTACCAGTCACTTTCTCCACCTTAGTAGACACTACCAAACTTAGTATCTCATTCTTTATTCAAACTTCCATTTTCCAGCCAAGTAGCAGTACAATCTTAGTTTCCCTCTTTGTGTGGTTAATGATACTGGTAGTGGGCGTTTGTTGAGACCATTTTTTTAAAAGATAATCTGCCCTTTAAAAAAGGTTACTGTGGACTTAACAATGAGTATAGAATACAGAATATATTACTTATAATCTTATGTCTGAATTATTATGAATTGTTACATTGCATGAACCTATGGAGTAACAGGCACAAATGCCAAGTTTCTATTATATACTTATTTAACGCAGGGTGGAACAGAATGAGATCATTTAGCCATGAGAATCTTCCCTGAAGTTAACTGAAGTTTATATACTACAGAGGAGTCTTATTTTTTATAGCATACCCCTTTGAATCATATGCATGTACTACCTATTTTTTAAAAATAATTTTCCAAGTATATTCACTTTGAACTGTGTGCCAAGGTTTTGATTTTCTGAGTTTTAGATGAAATAATACTTAAATACACTGATACTTTTGTTGATTACAGAAGGTGTCCTATGTTAAAGAGATCAGTTACATATTATTATTAGCTTGAAATGTTTGTAAAAGCTTAGAATCAGAATCCTGGCTTGGCCTGGTGGCTCATGCCAGTAATCCCAGCACTCTAGGAGGCTGAGCCAGGAGGATCCCATGAGCTCAGGAGTTTGAAACCAGCCTGAGCAAGAATAAGACCCCCATCTCTATTAAAAATAGAAAAATTAGGTGGGCACTATAGTGGGTACCTATAGTCTCAGCTACTCTGGAGGTTGAGGTAGGCAGATGCCTTAGACCCAGGAGTTTGAGAATGGGTTATTAATAAGCCAGGCCAACACAACAGTATTTTTCCCAGTTTGATGGAGTAAGATTCTGTCTTAAAAAAAAAAAAAAATTAAAATACTATTTTTAAATAATCTGGAAAACTGAATACAGACCAACAATTAAATAATTATTAAAGAATTATTATTGGCTTGGTGCCTACAGCTCAGCAGCTAGGGCGCCAGCCACATACACTGGAGCTGGAGGGTTAGAATCCAGCCTGGGCCTGCCAAACAACAATGACAACTACAACCAAAAAATAGCCAGGCGTGATGGGCACCTGTAGTCCCAGCTACTTAGGAGGCTGAGGCAAGAGAATTGCTTAAGCCCAGGAGTTTGAGGTTGCTGTGAGCTGTGATACCATAGCATTCTACCGAGGGTGACATAATGAGACTCTGTCTCAAAAACAAAAACAAAAACAAAATACAGCAAACAAATTAAAGATAAACACTATAAAGGGAGGAGAGGTAAATGGATTATATGAAGTACAAATAATCAGAAATTAATGGAGGTTGGAGACTGAGTAATAGGGAACCTTGAGGTTCATGGTGCTATTTTTCCTTCTTTAGAGTATTTGGAAATGCCCATAATAAAAAGTTTAATACCATCTGCTTATGAACGTACTTGTTCACAATATTCTCAGTAACACAAAGAAATAAGAGTTACACATAGAAGAAATTTATCTAGTTTGAATGAATTTTTTTATGAGGCAAAAAACCCTAAAAAACAATCTTATCATGGAAGAGTTTTTAAAAAGTTATAAGAACAATTCTATATCAAAACTGAAAAGCAGAAAAAGTATAAATAGTAATATACATTTATTCTTCAGTTTAAGAATCAAAATATCTGTGGGGCTTATTAAAATAATTTAGTAACACATACCTTCCATAATATGATAATATTCAAATCCACCTCATTGCACTTTTGAATCAATCTCACAGCGTCCTCTGTTGGCTGTTTCTCTGTGTACACAGACAACTGAGCTTGTGGTTTTTTCAACTCAGAAGACAAACTTCGATAAAAGAAGTCTGCACATGGGCTTGCTGAACTTATTATCTATTAAAAGAAAATTATGTCTATATAAATGTTTTAATTATGTTCTGTTCAAATTTATTTTCTATCATTCACATTTAGTTTCAAATAAATATACTCCACTAAAACTTATATTTCTATAACTTAAATATACCTAAAAGGCTTATTCAGTAATTTCTTGTAAACGTAGTTACATACACATACAGGGAGGCCACCCGAACAACTAAAAGATTTCACACAAATTATCCAAGTTCTTAAAGCTGACATCCCAAAGTAATTAATCTAGACTTCAGGACATTACTTTGACCATCCAAGTATCCAGGGAGAATGAATGGGTATCTCTAAGAAAACAACTAAAACCTAAAATGTTGAAAAGATGAGGCAGGTGGACTGCTAGAGCTCATGAGTTCAAGACCAGCCTAAGCAAGAGTGAGACCCAGTCTCTAAAATAGCAGGTATTGTGGCAGGCACCTGTACTTCTAGCTACTTGGGAGGCTGAGGCAATAGGATCACTTGAGCCCAAAAGTTTGAGGTTGCCATGGCACTGTACTGGGGGCAAGAAAATAAGAATCTGTCTCAAAAAAAGAAAAAAATGTTGAACAGAAACATTTTACTACAAAATAATAGAAGCATTTTTCATTCAAATATTTAGAACACTAGGCAATATCTAATGAAACAGTATGTAACCAGAATTATTGGCACTATTAATTTGGCTTTTATACTTGAGAGAAAGAATTTAAGAAAATAATTTTAAAAGGACACAGGACTATAAGATTCCCTTAAAGGAGTATTATGCTTCATAGTAAAAATACTACATTTATGGTTTCCTACATAATTATGTAAGTGCTAAGCTTCAAGTTAGTAAATATTAAATATAAATAAATATATACATTTTTCCCCTTATGAGCAAACTTTTTCTAGTAAAAGATTATCCCCTCTTTTTTCATTAATCTGTAGTGCTTGGTAAGTTCTATGCATTCAATTAGATTCATAAAAAGAGAAATATGTCTTTGTTTCTGCATTCTTCAGCGCCCTTACATAAAATTTGACAATACAGCAAGAAAAAAATCATAACATTAATGTAATTAAGGGCGCTGCTGATGTTTCTAGGGATTTTTAAATTTTCAAAAGAAATGAAAACAATAACTACCCTGAATTCTTGAAAACTAAATTCAACCACTCAGGAAGTATAGTATCTCTAAAAGTAATGCATGCTTTGGAATTACTGGGTTTTTGGAGCCCTGAGATAACCCTAAACAGTTGCTCCTACAGTGGTAAAAACATCGTCACAAAAAAGGAGTCAGATGACAGTAAAGGGTAAGAGAAGTACAAAAATAAAAGGATGTTTAGATTTACCAAGAAGTGCCCACAGAAGAGATCATCCAACCAGCCAAGTAATGCATGCCTATAATCCCAACTACTTAAGGGGGCTGAGGCAGGAGCACTGCGTAAGCCCAGGAGTTTGAATCCAAGCCTGGGCAACAGAGTAAGACTGTCTTAAAAAAAAAAAAAAAGAAAAGAAATAAAAAGAGAGAAGAAGAAGAAAAACAAAAGAAATCATCTCCAAAGTAAATAGACAATCTTCAGAATAGGAAAAGATATTTGCATATTATGAATCAAAGGCTTGATAACTAGGATCTACAGAGAATTCAAATTAATCAACAAAATCCCTGGGCAAGAGATAGGAATAGAGCCTTCTCTAAGGAAGACAGATGAATGGCCAAGAAACATATGAAAAATTGCTCATTATTCCTAATCATAAGAGAAATGCAAATCAAAACCACCCAGAGGTATCACCTAACCCCAGTAAGATTAGCCCACATCACAAAGTCCCAAAGCTGCTGAGGCTGGTGCAGATGTGGAGAGAGGGGAACACTTTTACACACTTTTACACAGAGGCTCATGCAGCCTCTCTGGAAAGAAATATGAAGAATCTTCAAAGATCTCAAATTAGATCTCCTATTCAACCCTGGACTCCCACTACTGGGCATCTACCCAGAAGAAAAAAAAATCATTTTACCACAAGGACATTTGCACTAGATTGTTTATTGCAGCTCCAATTGTAATCCCCAAAATGTGGAAACAACCTAAATGTCCATCAACTCAGGAATGGATTAACAAATTGTGGTGCATGCATACCATGGAATACTATTCCACCATAAAAAAAGATGGTGACTTCACATCTTGTTTTTTTTTTTTTTTTTTTTTTTTTTTAAAGAGACAGAGTCTCATTTTGTCACCCTCGGTAGAGTGCCCTAGTGTCACGGCTCACAGCAATCTCCAGCTCTTGGACTTAAGCAATTCTCTTGCCTCAGCCTCCCGAGTAGCTAGGACTACAGGCGCCCACCACAACACCTGGCTATTTTTTTGTTGTACTTTAACCAGGGCTGGGTTTGAAGCTGCCACCCTGGGTATATGGGGCCAGCACCCTACCCACTGAGCCACAGGCACTGCCCATTGACTTCACTTCTTTTATAATATGGGATGGAGCTGAAACACATTCTTCTTAGTAAAGTATCACAAGAATGGAAAAGCAAATATCCAATGTATCCAATACTAACATGAAACCAGCGGATGATCTAATGCATGCCCAAATAGGAGAAAAACTCATTTCAATTCAAGTTGGGGGAGGGGAAATGAGGGAGGGAGGTTGGGGTGTTCTCACTGAATGGGCAGGTCAGCACACCTTTTGTGTGTGGGATATAACCATAAGACAAACTATACATAACTAAATCAAATATTTTGACCTGGTTGTTTATACCCTCACATTAACCTGGAATAAACTTACTTTATAAAAAAGAAAAAGAAAAAAATAACATGAAATTCTACATACTATGTCCAGTATTTTTCAAAGCAGTCCCCAGATCACCTTTTCAGATTATCTGCAGAGTTAGTTTAAAATGTTTATTCCCCAACACTAACCAGAGCTTTAGAAGTTTGTGTTTTTATAAAATAAGTCCTGGATACTTAAAATTATGTCTGCAGACTTACAACCTCAGCCTCACCTAGGAGCTTTTAACAATTTAAAACCTCCAATTTTAACAGTTCCATCCTAGTCCTACTGAATCAGATTTTGCATCTTAATAAGATCCATAGTGACTTGCACGTACATTTTTTTTGGTTTAGAAATCACTGTTCTAGGTGATTCTTAATAATTAAAATTATTTGGGCTTCAGAACCATAATATAATATGCCAAAATCCCAAAGGTGGATCAGAAGTATGGTCCACTGTGATCACTTTCCCTAATGAAAAGTTTCCCTCATGGAATCCTGCTTCTTTTTTTAATCCTAAGGACTTTATTTATTTCATGTGATATTCTCAAAAGAAAGTTAATTTTAAATAACTAATTAAAATGGGACAGTCTATAAGCATTATTGGTTTGTTTTGGGGATTTAAGGAAGGTGGGAAAACTTAACATTAAGTTGAGATGTTCATCCTCCAATGAGTTTGGGGATTACTGACGAAAGAGTTTTGCAAAAACAGCCACATATTCAAGAACTATGACTTTCAATATGTCAATCAAACACAACTGTGCTAATTTGCATACCTGTTCATTTCCAAAGATGATATCTGCAAAGGTATATTTTTCTGAGGTCTGTGTAGCAGCTAAAAAACAGGAGAGAACAAATTAATGGTGTTATTGGCATAAAACATAAAATGACCATTTAATCAAGTGTGAAAGTAAAATGAAATTACCTTCTTTTTCCTTACATCTTAATGCTTTGAAGCAAAACTTTCCCTTCTCCCTACTAGCAAGTTTGGCATCTAGAAAGAAAAAGGGAAACTTCAAAAATGTTTATCAGTTTATGACATAAAACCTAATTTATTATTTCGATTTTCTTAGTCAAAATGGAAAAGAATTCATAACAATACATAATGCTTAATTTAAAACATCTTTGTATTCATCTCACTAAACTCTTAAAAAGGAAAAAATTCAACTTTCTCAAAATACGTGTTCATACATGCACATGTATGTGTATATATTCATACATAACAATATTTCAGATAAAGAGAAAATTTGCAAGATCAGAATTTGAAGGCTGGGGAGCCCACAGTCACACCACCCTATAATTTGTTCATTTCATTTCCTTCCAGTATTTTTTCTTATATATGCCTTATAGGAATATTATGAAATGGACATACTCTGCTATGATACATTTTTCCAATATTGCAGGCATTTTAAAATGGTACTTTAAGTATATTTTCTGGCCCACAAAAAAGTCTTTGAGTTATAGCATAATTTACATTAAAGATATATTGCATTTTTCCTTAATTCTCCAACAGTGATATAAGAGTTTAAACATTTTTATGTCTTTTGAAATATATCATACAAATATTTTCCAGAAAGACTAAGTGTTGTTTTGCCAGCTTCAACTCAGTATGACAAACACAAGGCAGTTTTATACTATTCGCAGCATGATAAATTCATAGAAATATCTGGGAACATTATTTGTCAATATGTAGCACAAGCGTGTATATTCTTTTGTTTGAAGGTCATATAAATATGAAAATTCACAGAAAAGCCAGTCAGTATATAGGTATGGATATATACAGAAAAACCACGTACCAGTGGTAAAGGAAACAAAGAGAAATTTCCATAGTTTATATATTTCTGTACTGTCTGAATTTGACAGTAATCATGTACTCAGGCATTGATTTTACAAATGAAAAAGAAAAAAGAAGGAAAAAGAAGAAAATACAAGTAGAAAGGATGTGGCAGGGAATAAAAAGATGGTAAATTCTACTGGATCAAGATAGGTAATTTGACACATAGTCCTATAAACTAATGAAAGCACAATTTAATGCTTTAAAAAGTTAATTTTAAGAAAGGAACTAATAATCTTATATTTTCATGCTATTCTTTAAAAAAATCAAATAATGAAGACAGCACAATCAATAATGAAGGAAAAAAGGTACAAACCTTTGTTTTCAGAGAGATTAACAGATTTCTGTAACTTCCAGTGTTTGCTACTACTTGATATTTGTACTATATGGAATTCCTTAACACCTGCTTCACTCTGTCAAAAAGAGATGTAAGAGTCTCTCAGGAATTAGAAACAGTATATTAGAACATGCTAATGAAAACAAAACTGAGATATTGTTAATAAAGTCAATATAAATTAACGTAAGTCAAAATTTTTATTTTGAAATAAAGTAATAATATACACTTCAAACGTTTAAATTGCTTAAAGCCCTTTCTAAACAGTCTTAAAACAGAGAAATCAACATTTTTCCCAAGAAGTTTTTTTTTTTTTTAAAGAAACAGAGTCTCACTTTATCGCCCTCAGTAGAGTGCTGTTGCATCACAGCTCACAGCAACCTCTAAGTCCTGGGCTTAGGTGATTCTCTTGCCTCAGCTTTCCGAGTAGCTGGGACTACAGGCGCCTGCCACAACGCCCAGCAATTTTTTTGTTGCAGTTTGGCAGGGGCCAGGTTAAAATCCCCCACCCTTGGTATATGGGCCTGGTACCCTATCCACTGAGCCAGAGGCACTGCCCCCCAAGAAGTATTTTTTACTATATTGCACAGCCAGCACTAAATTTTAAAATACTGAAAGGCATTAAGGTATTAAATTCTATCATAATGAGTTAATGGTAGTATTTAACAGAGCAAAAGCTATTATCAACTTTTAAACTTTTAATCAAAACTATGGCATTTTCCTTTTTTTTTTTTTTTTTTTAATATTTTTGTGTTTTCTTATTCCCATTAAGGCAATCAAGCAAAACAAACAAATAAAAAAATCCCTCATAAACCGGAATCCCAATATATGGTCGATGCCCATGGAGTTATTTAAATACCACATAATCTTTTTTATTCTCCTGAATAAGTGCTAATTAGAACTTCAAAATTATGGGGGCTGATCAATGAGCACATGCAAGCACAGAGAGATGTAAAAATCACTGGAAATCAAACAGGTAAGAGGTGGAGGGAGGAGGAGAAGAGTAAAACCTACCTATAGGGTACCTATAGGGTACAATAACGTTGTTCAGGTGCAATTTAAGTGTTGTAAGAGGGATCCATATAACAAAAACATTTGTACCCCCTTAATATTTTAGAATTTAAAAAATTTGAAATTAAAATTTTCTTACTCTTACTAAATAATGATTTTTTTTTAAAGATCACCAAAGTATCACCACATTAACCCTAAATATCTTACAAGTTAAAAGTGAATTAATAAGTAACATTTTAAGTAAGTATCTGAACTGAATCAATCTGAGACTAAGGTCCTATTTTAATCATCACATTCCCTTCTTCAAGAATATTCACTTCTATATTAGACTAAAAAAACAGAAACGGTAATATTTTGGAAATTTCTCATATAAAGAAAATGGTACTATCAGAAATATCTAAGTGAGGGATTAACAATCTAATACTGAATATGAAATCTTAATAGAACCTCATAAATTTAATAACATCAATAGATTATTCTCAATGATGAGACTCCTAGAAAGCACTTTAGGAGATCTCTTTTAGACTGAATTACTAGTACAAGACTATATTATCAGCAGATCATATAATATCAGCAGATCCTTTTATTTAAAGAGACTGAGAGATAAAATCACAAAGCTAAAGGAAGATTAAGAATATTCCTAAAATTCCTAGCTTTTGCTACTTTGTGGAGAGAAAAACAACCCATTACTAAAAACAAAGAAAATACTTCAAATTAATTATAATTAAAATTCAGTTTTAAGCCAACTTACAGTATTGGTATTTTCCACATCCACAAAGACTAGCATATTGCCTCCTCTGCCTTCTTCATCTTCAAGAGAATTACTTCTGCAGACGGTGGCTCGTACATTCAAAGACCGGCTGGTACAAATAACTGCAGTGTGTCTTAGTATTCTGTGACTGAAGAAGCAAACAACAACAAAAAAAGCAAATTTAATCTAAGAGCTTCTCCCTATGTTATGATTCTCTAATTCCAAATAAGTATTTTAAAGACTGATCACTTTCAGGACCAAAGATCAACATTAAGTAAAACTAATGTAGTTGGTCTAACTTTAATTCAATTCTTTCTCAATTTAGAAGGAAACTATTAGTCTCCCTAAGTTTTTCCTATACTCATCAAATCCATCTGTATAGCACATATAAATAAACTTCATATAGTAATATTCTGATTATACCTCTTTTCTGATAGTTTTGAAGTTCCTGACTGACTACCAAATAAAATTCGAACTTTATACCAAAACTGAGGCCAAGAGAGAAAAAAAATTTTTTGAACTTTAAGCTGGAATTCAAAGCTCTTCACCATATAGCTATAGTTTTACACTTCAAATACTTCATTGCCTTTACTTCTTTTATTGGTTTGTGGTTTTTTGTTTTGTTTTGTTCTTTTGTGAGACCATGTCTAACTCTATTGCCCTAGCCTAGAGTGCACTACAGCTCACTACAACTTCAAACACCTGGAATCAAGTGATCCTCCTACCTCAAGCCTCCTGAATAGCTGGGAATACAGGCACGTGCCACCATGCCTGGCTAATTTTTATATTTTTTGTAGAGATGAGGGCTTGCTCTTGCTCAAGCTGGTCTCCAATTCCTGAGCTCAAATGATCCTCCTGCCTTGGCTTCCCAGAGTGCTTGGATTATACCACTGCTCCTGGCCCACCTTTACTTCTTTTACACAAATTTTATGCAGTGGCTAAACTAACTACATTCGGTTTACATTTCCTAACTTGTAATCTTTTTTCATGTACACAGCCTGGAATATCCACTACTCTCTTGCCTACTCCTATGATATTCAAATCCTGAAATCTTTACTCTCTTGGAAACTCATTTCTCCTCTACTACACTTCACGAAGCTTTCCCTTATCACCTTGGGACTCTCCCATCATCTTTTAAAAGAGAATTTACATTTATTGAGGACTTAGAAGGTACTCGTATTAAAAACTATCTTTTGTTCTCAGTTTTACAAGATATTTTAAATACTCCATTAAATAAAATAAATGTACCACAATTACTCTTAGTTAATTTTGGGAAAAATGACAATGGGGCTACTACAAATAAAACATTCTACTATACAGTAGGTATATAGGTCACAGATCCTGGTATGAGCCAGTTAAATTTGATTTCTTCAGTGATCACTTATTATAACACCAACTTAATCATCTACTCTGCAAATACATACATTTTATGGGATACATTCTTGGGGATATGCAGAGATTCTAGGGATAAGAGGGGGTAAAACAAAACAATTTTCTTTAAAAAGGATGACTAGAATGATTGATTGCAGGCAGTTTGTCTTCATATACAAATGACATGCTATTTTAATAAGTGATTCATGTATTTGTTAATTTTAATACAGAATGTGATAACTGAGGCCATAGTACTTGGTTGTATAAAAGAATCAAGAAATTTACAGATAGAAGTAACTAAAAAAATGTGTAGTTAAAATTCTACTTTTGGCTACCTAGAACTCTAAATTCTATTTGAGACAACCTCAGATATAAACATCATACATAATCTGGAAGGGGGTAATTTTCTAGTATTGATATATGCTGGCAAATATCAAAATGTTTATCTGAGTATGCACACAGTCATTAAACAGAGGTTAAATCAAAAAAGTTTTATAATACCCACCGTATTTTGGGCTGCTTTTTGACACTTTCATAGTAAAACAAAAAGTTAATTTCATGGACACCTTCTTCATCTGGCCCACGTAACCACATTGGTAGCTGCACTGAAGCTCCAGGCAGAAGAACACAGTCAGGAAGGGGAACAGGAATCACCTCTGGTTGGCTTCCTATGCCAAGGCCAAAGTCTACAGAAGAAGCTGATGATATGAGTGCTGTACATATAGAGGTAGAATCTGTCACAACAGTCTTGTAAGCACTACAGTTCTCAGAAGCTGAGGGACTTAGCGGTGTTAGAACAGCAGTATTACCACCAAAAGTAAAGAACTCTGGACGTTTAGAAACAACCTTCAATCCAGCAAGAGGACATTTGCTGACATTGACAAATTCTACATATGCTTTTCGGATTTCTCCACACAGAAGCCCTGTAGGAAAATGTATAAAGAACACCTGCATTGGAGGGAAAAAATATTATTATATTGTCTGTTAAAAATTCTGAACCTCTAACGAATAACACTTTAAGATATTGTGTTTTTTTACTAAAGATTTACAAGCATTTCACTAATTCTTTTTAGTTATTTCCTTGAGCATGTGGCAATTGAAAACGCCATTTTAAAAATATGATGAGACAAGAAGAGATCAATGTTACTCTGTTAGATTCTGGAGTTAAAAATTAAAGGTCAGCTATCAATAATAAGAGGAATAACATGTCAAAACTTTTACAAACTTTACAGATTATGAACAAGAAAAGCCATAAGTAATTTAATACGGCTATGTGATCCACCTGCCTTGGCTTCCCAAGTGCTAGGATTACAGGCGTTGAGCCATAGGGTCCAGCCCCAGAAGAGTATATTCTTGACTTTAAAAAACAAACATTACAAAAAACAAAAAAAACTGTACAAGTTTTAACTAAGAATGCCTCTGTAGGTAACTATAAATCCTAGAAGCAACAAAGTAAAAGACTACCAGAAATGACTCCGTCTAAGTTAAAAATCTCAACATAGTAAAAGATACCAAATCAAAGTTAAAATATATATAAAATATTTATCAACCAGAAATTGGCAGTCAGGTCAATTCATAACTTTTTAATTTGCCCTACAGAACTCTTTATAAACACAATGTAATTAAGCAAGTGACAAATCCTGGGCAGAATACATGCCCCTCAATGGACAACTCATCACCATTTTCATGAGCACACTACCTACACTGCCACTGCACTAATACAAATCATTCAATGAGAAAAAGAGAATAACACCCAATTAAAAGAGTATAAACAGCCTATAATTTGGATGTAGAGAAAGAAAACATATGGCCCAAACACGTGTGAAAATTGATCTCTAATAGAGAAATGTAAATAAAAACAGGGTCCCCAATCTGAAAAAAGTTAAACAGCAGTATGGCCATGATGTGAAACACTCTCACTCTGAAGAAAAGTGGCAATTACTACAGCCCTGCTAAAGGTGATTTTGTAGTATATTGTAAGATTTAACATTTATAGACTCTTTCATTGAGTAACACCGTTTTTAAAGTTTAGTCTAATTTAGAATATGGGCAACATACATTAATAATAACATTTACTGCAGTTGTCTATGATAACAAAAATCTAGAACCACCCCCATTAATAGATATATGACTTATGTTATTACAGATAAAAAAAAGTCATAGGATAAAATATGAGTAATACAACTTCGCTTATAATTATTAAAACTATATATAAGTACACAATGAAAGGTCTAAAAAGATAAACACTAATTTAATATCACTGGCACTTTTCAGGAGTAAGTTGCTATGCTTTCAACTCCCCTCCTAGGAAAACCTGATGCAGGAAGAAGGGTTCCAGTGTTCATTCTTACATATCATTCTGCCTTTGGCCTGCCTCTCAGGTAGCAATTTGACTCAAGGTGAGCAAGATTTCTCTTCTAGAAACTTGGAATTTAAAGTGGAACAAAGAGTAGGAGTTATTAGTCTAGGGTCATTTTAAAAGCAATGCTTTCTGAATGTTTAAAAACATTTGCTCCTAAATTCCCTGGAGCTTCCTCTTCTTTGAAATTTCTTACTCTATAATACTTGACTTTCCATGATATATTCCATTGTCCTCAACTAAGTAACATATTTTCTCTTTTTCTGGTTAGACTACTTAGAACCAGTTCTATCTTTTGTCACTAAAAGACCTTTAGTTCATTTGGTATGAAATTAGGATAAGGTAGGATAAGAAGGGGAAGGGGCTACTGCTTTGTATTCATATACTCTTATATTGCTTTAATTTTTACAAGCATTCATCTGCATATTATTTTTGTAAGTTATAAAAAAGAGCCATTGATTTGAATAATAATCAAAGAGTTCTTCAGAAGTATTTTCCCAATTTCCATTAATATTTTTTTGAGGGTTATGTTTCATAACCTGGCTGTGACTTAATGCCAATTTGCATGAATGTCTTACTTTTGAGACTTACATCTATTTAACATTAGTTTAATAATAATTTAAAAGCATAATTTAATGTAGTATCAACAATTTCAAACTCTAAAATTAATTTATTTAAAATACCATATGGCCATGTAGATAAATTTAAGTTCACGAAGTTTTAAAAAGTGAAATACCTCCAACAGTGGCATTTCTTCAGTGATTATGGGATCTAAACGTCGATCAGGACCATATTTAACGGATGTTTTTTCTTCTTTTGTGTTGTTAAGTCGAGGACCTTGAATTTCTAAATCCTGTCTCCCTCGGACTGACATACTCAGGGAATATTTTCCTGAAATAAAAAATAATCAATGTCCTAAAATAACTTGGTATGTTAACTACATCAATTCAACTTGAAAATATGAATATTGTTAAGTTTCAGATTATTTCTAGAAAAATCCTAGATAATTTTTGATTAACATGGTTAATCAAAGAATTAAATATACTTGAATTCCATGCTCATCAATACCTTTGGTATGCTGCTTAATTTCTCACTGTTTTGGATTTACTTTCTTTGCAAAAAGATAGGAAGTCATTTGAAGCCTATATTTAACCATCTGCTTCTATTTAACTAAAAAGTCCAGACAGAACAGCTATCAAAGAACAATTTGATTTAAACCAGGAAAAAGGATAACGATTTTCAAAGGGAAAAAAATTAAAGACAATGAACATGTCAACTTTTCACTTTTACTCATATTCAAATATATGTGCATACGCCAATCTGAACATCTTCTCAAGAGACTACACAAAGAAAACAAAACATATTATAGGCATAAAATTAAATTTATTTAATATTCATGTGAGATTTTCCCCAAAAGGTTCCATGTAGTGCATGTATGTGTGAAAAAAGCTAAGGTATACAATTATATTTCCTGCAGAGCCTTTAATGTGCTGAAAGTTACTGTTATGGTCCCAGACCAGCTATATAATGCAGCATTTTTCCCACCTTATTTAATCCAAATGCCTATTAGCATTTTACACAATAATGAAATACATTAGAACATCATGAAAACTATTGCTTACAAAACAGGATTTTAATAGTTAGAATCTCCTACCACTAATGTTATATAACACATAAATTATGATATTAATGCATATTTTTGGTATCTTCAATGAAACAATTAGCTATACTTTACTGACAACAATAACTTTGTGGTACTAGAAAGATTCTACTTATGCACAAGTGGCGGGGGGGGGGGAGAGAAGGTTTACAAGGCTTTTAACATTCAGTTATCTTGCTTTAAAAAGGTAATAAATTAACAGGATTATTTACAAATAAACCTTATCTGGTACTTGTCAACCAAGAAATAAATATATAGTACTAAAATTCAGAACGCCATATTCAACTTGAGTGTAATTTTTCTGTTTATAATTTTTTTTAATTGTTATGAATTCATTCTACTTGTTTATTTTTTAAAATTTTGTACTGATTTATTCTAAATATCCAGCAAGTAGAAATATTAAATTGAAGGTTAAAAGAACCAATATATTTTCCAAGTGGTTCCAGATTTTCCAATATTATTAATCAGTTTTTGTAGATGCTAAATTCATGTTTGTCAATGAGTATTAGCTTAGTTTGTCAGAAAATAAGACATTATCTACTAAAATGAAAGGTTAGAAGTAGAGGTTTTACAGAAAACTCTTTCCTAGCTTCTTGTCAACTTAATTTCAAGTAACTAAACATAATGATTACATGGAACTATTAAACCTTAAAGGGATCCTTAAATATTTTTTAAAGCAAATTATGTTAAATACATATGTCTTATAGTTTTATTCTTCAAACAACTATAGGACATACCGTAAGGAGTTAAGAATATTAGCTTAACACTAAAACCCTACTCTTTTTATACAACAAAAGACAGAATTTAAGGTGTTTAATATTCAATGACCTGAACTTACTGGTCTCTTAATTTGTTCTATGTTTTATAAAAAGGAAATATTAAAATAACAGAATATAAGATGGTTTTGTATTGGTAGTAGATACCTCAATCAATGGTCAGAATTTATTTTATTAGAATTTACTAAATTTGCAAAATACATAAGGTAGAGCCTAAGAATTATCAAAAAAAAAAAAAAAATACATAAGAACAGAATAAAGTTGTTTGTTTTTGACATTATGGCAGAAGTAAAATAATTAAAATTTGTCATTCTTACATATGATTCAATGCCTTTACCTAAAGTACATTAAATCTATTCAGAAAAGACTTCATTTTCATTCATTCTATTCTAAGGAATAATTTAAGAATTAGTTTTCTAATTGTTTAGCAATGCTATAGTTTTACCTGTGTGACATCCAGGAAGAGCACCAATGCCATCTACTGTCATAGAGCCCTGAATAGTGCCAAGATTATAAACAACTCCCAGAATATGCAGCTCCCCTATGTGATGGGGAAAGAGCTTTAGTCTTGCCTGTGGAGATATTTAAGTCACTCTTAATTATGTTTTCAAAATATCTTCAATAGTGCAATACCTCAATTCTGTAATGTTGCAGAAATAAATACTCATGACCTAAATCGGCTTGTATTTCCTACGGAAAAGCATCTTCTTCAAAAGAAAATCTCTACATTCAACAATTATAGGCCCGGATCCTGAACAATACTTTAACATCATAGCTCACGCATTAGCAAGAAAAAAACAAGGGATCCCATCGCAGGCTGGGCAACGGATTTGAAGAGAAACTTCTCTAAAGAAGACAGGCGCATGGCCTTCAGACATATGAAAAAATGCTCATCATCTTTAATCATCAGAGAAATGCAAATCAAAACTACTTTGAGATATCATTTAACTCCAGTGAGACTAGCCTA
>CAUYPK010045851.1:0-46931 GCA_963574355.1 Loris lydekkerianus
ATTCCCACCAGCAGTGCAGAAGTGTTCCCTTTTCTCCACATCCACGCCAACATCTCTGGTCTTGAGATTTTGTGATATAGGCTAGTCTCACTGGAGTTAGATGATATCTCAAAGTAGTTTTGATTTGCATTTCTCTGATGATTAAAGGTGATGAGCATTTTTTCATATGTCTAAAGGCCGTGCGCCTGTGTTCTGCAGAGAAGTTTCTCTTCAAATCCCTTGCCCAGCCTGCAATGGGATCCCTTGTTTTTTTCTTGCTAATGTGTTTGAGTTCTCTGTGGTACATGTACACCATGGAATATTATGCAGCCTTAAAGAAAGATGGAGACTTTACCTCTTTCATGTTTACATGGATGGAGCTAGAATATATTCTTAGTAAAGTATCTCAAGGATGAAAGAAAAAGTACCCAATGTACTCAGCCCTACTATGAAACTAATTTAGGGCTTTCACATGAAAGCTATAACCCAGTTACAACCTAAGAATAGGGGTAAGGGGGAAAGGGAGGGGTGGGATGGGGGAGATGGGTGGAGGAAGGGGGATTGGTGGGATTACACCTGCGGTGCATCTTACAAGGGTATATGTGAAACTTAGTAAATGTGGAATGTAAATGTCTTGGCACAGTAACTAAGAAAATGCCAGGAAGGCTGTGTTAACCATTGCGATGAAAATGTGTCAAACGGTCTATGAAGCCAGTGTATGATGCCCCATGATCATATCAATGTTTACAGCTATGATTTAAAAACAAACAAACAAACAAAAAAAAAAACAAAAAACTTGCCCCCTGCTGTTTGAGTCTAATCTTGCAGGAACTCTGATTGATGTTCCTTCATCAGGACTTCTAAGAAGCCCGGCCTCTGTAATAGACCTCCTGGCTTATTTCTCTCCCATGTTCACCCAGACACAAACATGGAAAGGCAAGATCAGAAGGAACCACGGTAGAACTTTCTACTTGACCGGGAAGTCTGTATTCTCTAAATAGCTTGAGCAGGCAACAGCTAGTTTCCTAACATTTGCAACTTTTGTAAAAGAAATTTAAGATAAGGACATGATTCTGCGTTCTTTTCTAAATTATGCTCATTTCCTGAATGTCAGTTATTTGTTTTATGTTTGATTAGTTTAGAATTACATGTCTTTTATTATGTGTTGGTTAATTTATCTTTAGGAAACTGATGTTTCCCCAAGGTCCTGGCAAATATATGCTGTTTTGTTTGCAAGGATGTGTTGCTGAGAGCAAAATGTTAACATCAGTCAGAGATCACCCCATCAGAGTTTATTCCTGAAGGTCTGAATCTCTGTTAGCTGCACTAATGGCAATAACAATATGTTATTTTCCTATATAACAACAATAAAATGCCACTTAGTACAACATTATACAAGGCTGCTTAGTTTTGAGTCTTTTCTGTAATATCCCCCATAGCATTGTCTATTTCCAAGCCTAAGTTCTGGTCTATTGTAAATATTAATGGAGAATAATCACACGCATCTCTGCCAGATAGAGCATTACTTTCAATTCCCTTTGAATCATTTAAACAAATAGAATGGGATAAATAGGATATTCCTTGACCATTTAAATTTTGGGTATAATTACTTAAATTTCTGTAAGAGATCTTCTTGTGGTCACTGAAGAATAGATCATATATCAAAAACTGTACCTTTCATATTGACTGTTTTCCAAGATTAACATGGAGATCAGTAAAAAAAAAAAAAAAATCCAGTTATAAGCACATTATCCCTCAAATCCTTTACAAAAATTCATGAAGACAGGAACTTTGCTTTATTAACTGCTTCATCAGCATCTCCTGCATAACTTTCGAAAATCTAATGTAATCAAATGCTTAAGCCTGCATTTAACACAAATCAGACTTTTTAAAATGAAACACAGAAGTGGAGCTAGAGAGATATTTGTTGACACTTTCCACATTTGATTTAACTGTAAAATGACAGAGGAAGGCATGTAATACCAGGACAATTTTGGAAACATTTTGCTAGTTTTGTTGTACATCTGAAGAGCTTCGTACAGCCAGGTGAAGATGGACATCTCAGGTCTCTCATTATATCATCACACCAACAAGGAGACAGGAGATATTTACTGTGTATTTATTTCTGAGAGAGAAAACCAAGAAATGTTATCCTTTCTCTACTCTCAAGAAGGCAATAGTCCAGTTGGAGGGAAGTGACCCATAAATGAAGGACCACCAAACATCATAAAGACAATATAAAAAGCTATATTATTTAAGAAATAAAAATCCTGGACATAAAGTATGACACAAAATGTTTGTCTTCTTTCTCAAGAAGAATAGCAAGGACTTCTATAAACTGGAAGTGGCGACTGTCTTCCCACAGTCAGGACAGCAGATTAGATTTGTTTTGCCTGCACAATTTTATTAAAAAGAAACCATATTTAAATATTGAAGATTTCAGATTAAGATATGTTTATATTGCTTCTCTTGGGCAGCCAGTTTGGGGACCACCAGTGACTGTCACCTTTAGAGATACTGATGCCTTCATACCAATTGAGACTAATTTATTCATTTTTGTTACTTTTCTTGAGAACAACTGATATTATATTACAAAGTCTCCAGACTCTAATGTTTCATTTGAATTTTGTGAGAGAGGACAGGGACACCCAGGGTCTTTTGTATGTTAGGATAACTAGTGTGACAAGATTTTTAGGAAGTATGTTCTAAAAAGCTAAGTGGGTCATATACACTTGTGCTTTCTAAGTATGTACAAGAATGAGCCAGAACTAGAACCATCATTCTCTAGTGTTTTAGACTTTGTGACTTTCGATGTTATTTCAGTTTTAGCAGCTTTGCATGTCACTAATATGCAAAAAACTTGCTCATGGGGAAAAGTGATTTCTTTTACACTGAATTTTTTTATTTTGTTCATGTTAAAATTCTAAGTGGTTTATTATTTAAGCTGAAAGAATAAAGGAATAATTCTTTAATTTGGTCATATCGCTTTCTTCTCCAAAGCCATTTAGAAATCACTAATATTCTAGATTTCGTCACTGATTTATTCTACCCCTAACTTATATTTCTCCATTTTGTGAGTTTATTGTTGTTATGGAAAACTTTAAATGAATCTGGTGGAAAGAAAGGCAGGAAGAATTGAACTTCTGTTTATTTTTTGTCAGCCCATCATCATTGTCTACTATATGCAGCACCTAGATTTCAGTAATATGTGTAGAGAGAGAAAAAAACTAAAATATGATTCTCTATGGAAGAGAGGTATGCTGCAATTCAGATTATTGATGCTTCATTTCTCAAAAACAAACAAACAAAAAACAAGGATAAAGTAGTACAATGTATTAGCACAGGGAGGTGAGGAAACTTAGGTCAGTGATATTTTACTATTTGGGGAACTGTGACATTCAGAGGAAGCCATTCAAGTTCAGTCAATCGATGTAAAAGTGCTCTTTCTCTTCCTCTCTCTTTACAGTCACGGTGTCATTGAAAGTAACAAGTGCTTCCAAACATTCTAGTGGTTTTCAATTATCAACAAATGTAGTTAATCAAAGTTATAGTCACTGTGCAAGACATTGAACCATAAAATGTAGACTTTCTTTATTCTGAGAAGCTCACAACCCAGGGAATATATAGACGACTAAACAGGGAATTTAAAAACCAGTACTTTCAGCAGTAGAATGGATATTAAGGGAACAGAGAGGAAGGGCATATAACTTATGTAGACAAGGAAGGCTTGCTGAAATTGAGGGTTATATGCACTATAGCTTAGTATATATGCACATAAGGGTTGCTGGAATTGAGGATATATGCACTATAGTTAAGTGTCACATGTTGCTGTATGTGCTGAAGAATGCACCATGTGGTTGATAATGAAGAAAGCTCAAGCATGTTATGATATTTGAAATTTTATTTTTAAGGAAAAATTGTTAACCAGTCTTGATGACTTAATGGTTGTGGAATGAGATGGAAAGGGAAGTTTAGGATAATTCTGAAGTGTCTGGGTGACTTTTGTAAAATAACCTGTAAAGGAAATTGTGGAAGAGAAGGTGTTGCTAACAACAAAGATCAAAAATTTGTCTTAAGTGAAATGTCTATGAACTATCAGGTGGAGATGCCTACTCCAACAATAGGAACGTGGCGCTTATGAGAGAAGTGACAGTGGAGCATGTAAATTCTAATATAAAAAAGAACAGAGGTGGTATCTGTAAGATCACTTATAGACAGGTTCACAGAGGGGAAGAAAAAAGAAGAATGAATACAGGTCTTGCAATCCACAAGAGTCAAATTTAATAGCTAGAGAATATGTCCTAATAGTCAAGAAAGATAAAAGAATCAATAAAGCTAGAGAAGGAAGCAATTTAAACAGAGTTCTGAGCATCATCTAAGGAATTTAAAACTAGAAGTCACTCATGACCTTAAAGAAGGCAGTGTCAGTGAAGGTAGTTGACAAGTTAGATTGCCCTAGTTGAAAGAGTTGGAGTGAAATCAGAGAATAGATATAGCAAGTGCTTACTTCTTCAAAGGAACATGGTCCTGAAGTGTAGGAGAAACAGGGAAGTGTAAGGAATGAAACACTGGACTTAAAAAAAAAAAAAAAAATGAAGAAGAAGAAGAAAAAAAACTTAAAGAAGCAATGGTTATTATTAGGCTATGTTTTTGGTGAGAAGGGAGCAGGACTATCCTTACTTTTACTAATCTTCCTAGAGCTGTGTCCTAGTTGTCTAGATCTGTTTTACAAAGCATTGCAAACTGAGCAGCTTGCAAAAGCAAAAATTCATTGTCTCACCGTTTTAGAAGCTTCAAGTCTGAGAACGGGGTGTCAGCAGGGTTGGTTCCTTCTGAGAGCTGTGAAGATGAATGTATTACATGTCTCCCTAGGTTTGCTGACAATATTTGACATTCTTTGGCAAGTAGAAAAATGAGACTTCTTTTAATTTTTGTATTTACATGGTGTTCTTCCTGTGTCTTTCCTTGTCTAAATTCCCCTTCCTTATACGAACACCCATCATATTGGGTCAGGGGGCCTACCCTAATTCTGTATGACCTCATCTCAACTAATCACATCTATAATGACCTTATTTCCAAATAAAGTCACCTTCTGAGGTATTTTAGGTTAGGAATTCAATATAAAAATTGGGGGATGACACAATTCAAGGCATAACAAGTAGGATGGTTATATCCTGGGTGATTGTTAGGGTTAATAGTGACATCTGAAGCTTAAGACATAAAGGTTAAGAATATTAAATAATACTTGCATTCATGAATTTCTCTTAATTCTGTGATATTACTGCCCTGTATAATCCTAACTTGTTCCCCTCCTACTTACTCCTCCCTAGAGCAGTAAAGCAAGGTCTCTGGACTAATCATATGAAGATCCTCACTGTGGGCTATTTAGTTCTCTTTCATTTTCTCCTTGATCTAGACACAGAGGGGGACTTTAGGGAGTTCTCAGACTCATTTGGTTTCGACTGCAATGGCATCACCTCTTTTATTAGTTTTACAAGTAAATCAGCTGTTAATAATGGTTTTATTTTTCAATTTAACTTAAATTTTTCAAACATAAGGAGTGCAGCAGGGTGTAGCTACATTGTGGTTTCCTGACTGCTACAAGCCTTGTCTCTTTTTCCTTTCTTCTCAGCATTCTACTAATGACTTTTGTTTCCTTTTTAAACTGTAGACAGATACTCACTGTGGATATCTTTTTATTAAAAAAATGAAGTTTACTGTTGAAAATAGACTTCTTTTACTGCATTTATTTAAAGTGCTTATCTGGTGCAAGGTGACTGTGTTCACTCGTTTATTCATTCATAGTCATTTATTCAACAGCTATTTGTTAAGTCCTATATTGTACACATTTATTCTTTTCGCTGTCTACTTTTGAGGAATTCCCCAATTTATTTGTCTAGGAGGAAAGTTAGCCATTTTTCTTCTCTATCCCCTGAGAGGTGAACCATGTACACACGGCTTAAAGGTAACTGGTGGAATGTATCCTCTGAGATTTTGAATCTAAGGAAATGGATTCAAAATGAATAGTGCAGAGTTACTTCTGGCAGTGAGTAGAGTTGTGGCACTGTGCCTTTACATGCATGGCAGGGCCAGCATCTTGCTGGTGCCACCAGTGTAGACCAGCCTCAGATTCTAGTGTACATCGTGATGGTGGCAGGCAGCTGTGCCATCCCAGATCATTTTTGGCATGATTTTGATTTTGCTTCCAATTACACAGCTTTCCTTTGTTGGGGGCACTATAATTTTCCAGCTTTCTCAGAAATTTATAAACTTCTGAATATCCAATAAAAATTTTTCATTCTTGCTTAAATCAGCCAAGATTTGTCTTTGTTGCCTATAATTTAATATGATGAATATATGATACTATTGTTAGTAAGTGCCAAACATCACATTAAGTAAGTGTACAAAGCATGATCACATAGAGTTAAAAACATCTAAAGGTTCCCTCAAAGAGAGTTCATAGCATAACATTCTCAGTCAATGTAAAGAAGCTCTGTAATTAGTTGAGTGCATGTTTATGAGGCCTAGATAGATAAAACATTCTGCTTAATTAGATGTAGAGATTTTAGCAGAGGTTTTAGGATGAAAATTTTCGGAATGGTCATAGAGGAGTCTCTACATATTGAAAGTGACTCCTAAGAGTCCATTTAATCCACATGCCTAACTGCATTATAAATCTTAAGGAAATATTTGTATGCTTAAATTGGTGTAGTTTGGTAATTATCAGGGTTGTGGGTCCATCACTTTTTGTTTTTTGTTGTTGTCTTTTTTTTCCCATCAGCACACACTGTCTTCAATATGTCACAATTATAGAAATAGTGAGGCCAATCTATCCGTTAACCAGGACTGGTAGTGGATCCGTGCTCCACTGAACAGGCATCTGAGTGGGGAACAGCGTGACTTCAATAGCTTGGCTGCACTTTTATGCTTTATTGCTACTTTTTTGCATCACTATGGTTTTGATCACTGTAAGTGTAATGTACATCTGTTCAGATCACAATACAAGGGAGTTCAATTTAACCACTGTTCTTCATTTCACAGTTGATGTTATAAACTGGATCAAGATTCTTTTGAATAGTCACAGTAATTATGTTAGTTAAAAGTTTGGAGGACAAAGATGAATTCAATTACATCCACATGTAAGAATTAAACTATTCTGTTCATCTTCAAAATTTGTGCATTACCTATGGCTATTATAGTGACAGTACATGTAGTTTTGATCCATAAATGGGTTTTCTAGCAGTTACAGTGAAATTCTAACTATTTCAAGCATTACATACATGCTGCTGGAGAACATAGTGAATTCATCAATGATAATATTTTGTTTCATTTGCAAGAAGAAACTTGTTGAACAAGAAAGTTATCCTCAGGTGATAACTTCACACCTGGGTAACTCTTGTGTCCTTTGAAATGCTCATTTCCTTAGAGACAGACCATTAGTTTCAGAATATTCTTTCATATTGTAATGGACACTGTGAGAATAACCTCAGTGGATGTATTTTGAAACTAAGAAAGCTATAGTCACTTGAGTGGGAACTTATTTGCCAGATTCTCTGCTAGGTGCTTTTCATACGTATTATCTCTTTTAAAGATTGTCAGCTGGTTCAGGCACTTATTTTTCAAATCTGTCATTCAGTGCAGGTACCGTCAAACTCAAATTCCATTTCTTCCTTATTTCCACCAACTCACCCATTCTTCTATGTCCATTGCCTTTATTGGACAATTTAAACACAAATTGTGGACAAGAATAAAAGACTTTTTTGTGGTGTAAAGGACATTAAAGATTAAGAAAGGAGAATGGGGGGTGAGGAATAAAATTCTACCTATTGGGTACAATGTACATTATTCTGGTGATGGGTGAAATAAAAGCTCTAAATTCAGCATTTATATAATTTACCCATCTTAACAAAACCTGTTGTTCCCCTTAAATCTATTAATATTATTAACATTTTTTTTTTGAGACAGTCTCAAGCTGTTGCCCTGGGAAGAGTGCCATGACAGCATCATAGCTCACAGCAACCTCTAACTCTTGGGCTCAAGCAATCCTCTTGCCTCAGTTTTTCTATTTTTAGTAGAGATGGGGTCTCACTCTTACTCAGGCCGGTCTTTAACTCATGAGCTCAAGAAATCCACCTGCCTCAGCCTCCCAGAATACTAGGATTACAGGTGTGAGCCACCATGCCTAGCCAAATCTATTAAAATTTTAACAAAGAATACAAACCAATTTTAAAAAATTTCACAAATTAAAATCAACCTTGTTACTCATAGATCTGTACCTGCGCATGTGACTTGTAGTTTCCGGAATAGCATTACTCCACATAGAATGATAACGCAGGGAAGCACAGCATCAGTATCTCAGGTTAGAAACACAATACAGTCTTGTGCCACCTAAGAGTGTTCTGGTCAATGACTGACCACATATATGACAATGGTCCCATAAGATAATAATGCCATACTTTTTACTATGCTTTTTCTATGTTTAGACATGTTTAGACTTACAAATATTTGTGATTGCAATAAGATGACTGTGGTATTCAGTACAGTAATGTGCTGTACAAGTTTATAATCCAGGAGCCAAAGGCTATATGATATAGCCTATACACATAGTAGGCTATGCCGTCTGGGTTTACATAAGTACACTTTACATTCACACAATGACAAAATTGTCAAAGGACATATTTCTCAGAATACATCTCTATTATCAAATGACACATGACTATGAGTTCACATCTGACACTCAGCTTAACTGAGATTGTCACCTGAACAAGTCTCTTTAAATCTCTATTTGGGGAGTTATCTATGAAGAAATGATAGAATTAAAATAAATGAATTCCAATGTCCATCTCTGACATTTGTAATGCCATGTCCTGACCCCCACCAAAGATATATATTCAGTCCTGACATATCCACTTGAGACACTCAGAAGCACCTCAAGTTGCAATATCATAGCTGGAATTTCTGTCTGTCAAATCCTTGTACTCAGAGACTTAAGGAATGAATCCGCAGACCATGTGAATAAGTGAATGGGAAAATTTTATTGATAGATAGATAAGTGAGACGGGAAGAGTAGCAGAGGGGGAACCTGAGTGGGCTTCCCATTTGGGCATCCTGTCTAGAGCAGTGTTTTTTAACCTTTCTTTATATTATGGCACACTTGAACCTGTAGTTAAACTTCTGTAGCACACTTAAATTATGTTGATCAAAAAAAAAGTAAAAGAGTAAATATATTTATTGTGCTTTGAAGTCTTTTGAAACTAATTTAATTAATACTCTTTAAAAAATTTTGTATCACACCCAAGATCCTCTATCTGCATACAGGCATGCCATTGCACATTGGTTGACAATCACTGGGTTCGGGGTTGATATGCTGCTTTTTCTATCCCATGGGTAGGGGGTTTGGTGATAAGGAATGTATGTCTAGAATATGTCACAACTGCTTAGCATCAAGGGCTTAGGTAGAAGTTAATTTTTAAATTGCCATAGTGCAATTGGTCCCACTATGGTCCCACCTAAAACATACTTTTCTGCTCCCGTAGAAGCAGCCCAGATCAGATACAGATCAGATTGCTTTTTCTTTTTTTTGCAGCTTTTGGCCGGGGCTGGGTTTTGGCCGCCATCTCCAGCATCTCCGGCATATGGAGCCAGCGCCTTAAACCTTTGAGCCACAGGTGCCACCCCAGACTGCTTTTTTATGACTATATTAATGTTTAGAGAATGTGGCTTGCAAAGGGCCTATTTTGGCCTGGAGATGTGGTCTGTCATTTTTAGGCACAGTTAAGCCTAAAAAATGGTCTTAGCCGGGGAACCTTGTATCATACAATCTAAACCAAATACAAAATTTTACAAAATATTTGCAAAATACTCTCCATGTGTTGTCCACCTCTTTGTAAAAGTTTGTAATTAGTATTTATGTAAATAAATACATTTACTATAATTTCCAAATTTCTTTATGTATGGCAACTTTTGGGATGCCCTGTACAATCTCTCTTAAGACCCGATCTAAAAATCTTAAATTGATTCATGATTAAGGTACTTGCCTTATAAAAGAAAAAAGAATTGGAAATATCCTAATACTTTTATCTCACTTAACCAGTCTAATCAACTACCAAACCCTCTCAAATTAGTGCTAAAATATCCCTCAGATGTACTCTATTCACTCCTTTCCATTTTCACTTTCTCTCTCTCAATTCAGGGACTCACCAATCCTCCCCTCCCCTACCAGGATTTATCACAGTAGATTCCTAGTCCATCTAGTCTTTCCTATACCATGCCTTCCCACCCATTTTCACAATGTCGTTAGGATCAAGTCTCTCCTAGGATTAATATGGTCCTCATTAATATCCATACCAATATCTCACACACTTCCTCTGGTACATAATATTGATTTATATGATTTCACTAAATTTCTCACCAACACCTCCAACCAGTCAATGTGTTATTTATTTATTTATTTATTTATTTATTTATTTGTATGCTCTCTGCCTAGGACTTCTTTCTCTGTTTCTCATATCTTCAGCTGAATGATTCTTCTACCTCCTTCAAGATTCAGTTCAGAAATAGCCTTTCCTAGGAAGTGTTAACAGGGTATGTTAAGGGTTTTTCTTCCAAATTCTCCTATCATCTTATACTTCTTTTTACTGCTGTCCTCATCGCATTCTATTTGTTATTTACTAAACCTTCCTCATTCTTTATTTTCAATCTTCTTAAAAACAGGGATTATATCATTTATCCCTCTCTTCCCAGTGCTTAGCACATGGTAGTTTTTCAATGAAAGTATGTTGCTTTAAAATGAAAATGCAATGAATATTTACAAGATTTAAAAGAGGTGAGTATGACAACAGTATTTAGTATCCCAAAATTTGTATAAAAAGCCTAATTGAGTTCCCAATCTAATACGGTGCTAAGATTCAGCCCATCCCTCTCACTGAGCCAGTGATTACAGCTATAAAGTGCATAAACAAAATCAGTGAGGATCTGAAAAGATGAATAAAACCAGACAGATTATGGAGGAAAGTGGAAAAAAAAAAAAGAAAGAAAGAAATTTCTCTCAAGAATGTATTACAAAAGTAGATTCTAGTCAGGGAGCCATCTTAGCAGAGGTAAAAATGCTGATAGAAATTATGGCATCCTTAGGCAGTGCCTGTGGTTCAGTGGGTAGGGTGCCAGCCCCATATACTGAAGGTGGTAGGTTTGAACCCGGCACTGGCCAAACTGCAACAGAAAATAGCTGGGCGTTGTGGGGGGCACTGTAGTTCCAGCTACTTGGGAGGATAAGGCAAGAGAATCACTTAAGCCCAAGAGTTTGAAGTTGCTGTGAGCTGTGATGCCACAGCACTCTACCAAGGGCAACAGAGTATGAGACTCTGTCTTTAAAAAAAAAAAAAAAAGGAATCATAGCATCCTTTGGTCCAGTGGATCCAGAAAAGGGGGCCTGTCTCAATTGGAGAATGAAGGGGAAAGAATGGACAGTAGAGTGAGAAAACCAGCTAAGGAGATTCACTAATTCAATTTGTCACCCCCTACAAAAACCAGACTAAGCACTTATCTATACACATATAGCTCAAACTAAAAAAAAATTAGTATAGCAAAGAGCTAAAGACTGAACTGAAATGGGAACCAACCCACATCAGTGTGCCAGAATTTAGAGTGTAAGTCCAGTAGGACAATCTTCTCAAATGAAAACCTCAATCTATCTCAGAGGTTTACAAGAGAACCCAGAATATGTGTAACAGATATATTGGCTCATGGTGAAAATCAAAATTACTCAATGTTGAAAGAACTAAAGACTTGTGCTTTATTCTCAATTAAAAGCAAAATAAAATATGTTATCTATGAGGCAATCCTAGATAGTAAAATTATTAAAGAAACAATTTTATATTTTTATTTTATTTTATTTTGTTTTATTTTATTTTTGAGACAGTCTTACTTTGTCACCCTCAGGTGTCATGGTGTTAAAGTTCACAGCAACATCAAAATCTTGGGTTCAGTCTCCCAACTAGCTGGGACTGCTACAATGCCTGGCTATTTTTTAGAGATGAGGTCTCTCTCTGGCTCAGGCTGGTCTCTAACCTGTGAGCTCAGGCAATCTACCCATCCAGACTCCCAAATGCTGGGATTACAGGTGTGAGCCACCATGCCTTGCCCCAAAGAAACTTTTTTTTTTTTTTTTTTTGGAGACAGAGTTTCACTTTGTTTGACCCCCTCGGTAGAGTACTGTGGCATCACAGCTCACATCAATCTCCAACTCCTGAGCTTAGGTGATTCTTTTGCCTCAGCCTCCCAAGTAGCTGGGACTACAGGTGCCTGCCACAACACCCCACTATTTTTTTGTTGCAATTTGGCCAGTATGTCACAGCCCACAGCAACCTCAAACTCTTAGGTTTAAACAATTCTCTTTTTTCAGCCTCCCAAGTAGCTGGGACTACAGACGCTTGCCACAATGCCCAGCTATTTTTTTGTTGTTGTGGTTTTGGCCAGGGCTGGGTTTGAACGTGCCATCCTCGATATGTGGGGCTGGCGCCCTACGCACTGAGCCACTGGCGCCGCCCCAAAGAAACAACTTTAAAGCAGATCTTATAATATTTATGCACCTGAGATAAATGATGAATTATTGTAAGAGAAGTATTAGAAAAGGTAAAAGATATCAGATTATAAAAGACTATCTGGTTTCTAAGTTCCTTGAATTTTCAAATTTATTAGTGCATATTTTTTCACTATAGCCTTTTATTAAGCTATTAATCATTGCTTCATTTATAATTATTTCTCTTTTACATTCACAACTTTATTGTATGTTCTCGTTTATCGTTATTCCTCTGTGCAGAAATTTGAACAACTTAATGGTCTTTCCTAAGAAATAGATTTTTAAAAAAATTCTGTTAATCTTCTCTATTGATTTTTTTTCTGTTATTGTTTATATTACTGACTCTGCTTTTACAGTTGTTGTTTTCTTCCTTCTGTTTCTTTTGGGGTTATCTTTTGATTTTTCACCAACTTTTAAAATTAGATATTTTCATAGTTATTTAGAATTTGTATTATTTCTGGCTAAATATATATAAAGTTATTTACTGTCTTAATCATCCTTCTTTATCAGCAATCCTTATATTTTTGAAATGCAGGACTTTTGTTTTTTTTGTTTTTTTTTTTTAGAGACAGAGTCTCACTTTATGGCCCTGGGTAGAGCGGCGTGGCATCGCGCAGCTGTTACAGCCACCTCCAACTCCTGCGCTTAGGCGATTCTCTTGCCTCAGCCTCCGAGTAGCTGGGACTACAGGCGCCTGCCACAATACCCGGCTATATTTTTGTTACCGTTTGGCCAGGGCTGGGTTTGAACCCGCCACCCTCAGTATATGGGGCCAGTGTCTTACTGACTGAGCCACAGGTGCCACCCGAAAATGCAGTATTTTCATTTTCATTTTATCTTAAGTATCTTAACTAATCATTATCACTTTGTCAAACAAATATAGACATATTTACAAACAGCATATGTATATATTCAAATAAAATTTATATTTTATATATCGTATATAATTTATAGATAAGCATTTGTATTTAATGATGTCAATTTTAGTTTTATTATTATTACCCAACAAGCTTGTAACTGTTCATTTTTGGCAAATTTTTTGAAATTTCCTTCTAGATATTATGTTTACAGTCATTTGCTGAATATACTCAAAATGAAACTTTTTTAGACTTTTAGTTTGCTTAATACACATGTCAAGTGACTGTAAGAATATCTCCAAATACATTTACTACCTTATCTAATTTTCCTGTAATTCTATCAATTATTTTGTATATTTCGAGACTCTTTTGTTATGGTTGGTTTTATATCCATTTGATTTGCTATTCCATTTTCTATTTGATACCATCCACTCTTTCTCAGTTTTTACATTTAATTTCCTTGTACCTGAAGCTTTCTTGTGGGTGTGTATGTTTTCATCTCTTATTTTTAACTCTTACATAGTCTTTCAATTTATTTCTTCCAATACAAAACTTTGCTGGATTATTTTTTACAATATAATCTGAGAGTCTATCCTTTTGAGTTATGAATTTAATTCAACTATGTTGAAATTATTGTTATATTGGGACTTATTTTGCAGCTTACCTTGCATATTATATTTATCATACTTGTTTCTTTTGTATTTTCCCCTTTTCTTGGCTTTCATTAGAAGGTCAGTATTTCATGATATTTTAAAAAATACACATTTTATATTTATATACATGTATAATTTTATTTTTTGTTAAAATAATTTGTTAAATTTTAAAATGTTTAAATTTTCAATTTGTTAAAATTGAAAACCAGTGTCTTTTCCCTGAAGAGGTACTATCAACCTGATTCTCTGTTTTTGTTTTTGTTTTTATTTCCTCAACTGGCTTTGGTACCTTGTCCAATTTAGTTCTGATGATAACGGATGTACATTTTGTACGGTGATTTTGTTTTTTTCCTACATGATAATACTGTATTGAACTATTAGTTTACTTACACTTGTAATATATTTTATATTATTCCTCTTGATTTATTTTCTTTCTCCAGTATTTTCCTTGAGTCTCTCCGCAAGGTGATCAGTAGCAACGTGTGGATACTGAGCACATGTTCTACAGACGTTGCTGCCCCAGAGCACAGGTCATCCTGCCCTTCCATTTAAATGGTAATTCGACCAAGTATGAAGTATTAGGCTGGAAACTGTCTTTAACACTTTGAAAAGATCCTTCTATTCCTAGTATTGGAATGTTCAGTGTTAGCTTCTTCATCGAATATATACTCTTAGGAGACTTTTTTAGAATTTGCTTTTATACTCATTTTAAATTTTCATTTTAAAGTGCTCTTGAGATGATGTTGTTATTGGACCGTTATTTTCTTAGTCATCATTCTTCTTCCCCTCTCCTTATTTATTTGTGCCTGGAACTTCAGGCATGAAGACATTGATATGCCTACTGCTTGATTCCACATACCTTGATTTTCCCTTTGCACTGACAATTTCTTTGATCCATTTTGTTTTGGAGTCTTTCTTGAGATGATATTCCAGCTATACAGATTATACTGTTCCTCCTTGTTACTATTTTTTTTAAACTCAAGTATCATAACAAGGACTTCATTTGTTTTTCTATTGTGACCACTAGTTACTTTTATCTCTTTTTGAAGTATTTTAGACCTCTTTATCATTTTTGTTTGTTTGTGTGTGTGTGTGTGTGTGTTTTTGTTGTTGTTGTTTGTTTGTTTTTGGCCGGAACTGGGTTTGAACCTGCCACCTCTGGCATATGGGGCTAGCACCTGACTTCTTTGAGCTACAAGCTCCACCCCTCTCTTTATCATTTTTTAAATCTCTTTTTAAATCATTTTTTAAATCATTTTTAATTATGCTTTGTGTAATATAAACTATCCAGTGTATAATATGACTTTTCTATGAATTTTTCTTCCTCAGGTTCTTATTATTTCTACTCTGAACTCAATTTCAGCTACCTTAGGTAGTTATATGGAAAAAATGAGTCTACATTTTTTAGTTTTCATTTTTGGAATTTAAGGGATAGATTTGTGAAGTATGTTACAGAGCAAAGAGACCTTAGTACCAACAATGGAAAATAATTGTCTCACCATGCAGGTGACTGCCTTCGTGTGTTCTGGTTGCTATGACAGAAGTTCGTAAAATATAACTTATAAACAATAGAAATGTATTTCTCAACAGTTCTGGAGGCAGAGAAGTCCAAGGTTAAGCTGCTAAGGGACTCAGTGTCTGGCTGGCTTTCCCTTTCATAGATGGCCCCTCCCCTCTGTCCTCATAGACAACAAGTAGAAAGGCCAAGGCAGTTCTCTGGGGCCTTGTTTATAAGGGCAGTGACCTATTCTTGATGGCTCTGTGTTCGTGATCTAGTCACCTCCCAAAGACAGCACTCGTAATATCATCACATTGACGATTATGTTTTAACACATGAATATTAGCAGGCCACACATTCAGACCACAGCTGTGACCTTGCCCTTCAGAATATTTCTGAGCCTCATGCTTTGGAATTGCTCTTTTCCAGAAGTTAACAAATTATAATCTTGTAGCACAACATGTGAGGTCAGAGGGTGGCAAAGGTTGTTATCTTTCTAGACATATTTTAGCAGCTGCTCATTCTACACAGCTTTGTCTCTGATTCCAGCCAGATCTGGGTTGACTCTGTTGCTATTCCGACTCCAGTAATCACTTTGTGGACAATGACTCACTCAACCCATTATGGAAGTGAGAAAAGAGCAAATAAGCTTTTATCCAACCTAAACCCTGCATACCTGTGTTAATTTTATGCATCAAGTTAGCCAGGTTAGGACACGTGCAGACAGCTGGTAAATTATTTCTGGGTGTGACTATGTGGGTATTTCTGGAAAAGATTGTTGTTTGAGTTACCCTTGTCATTGTGGGCTGACATCTTCATCCAGGGGTGTCCAAACTTTATCTTTTCTGCCACATGTTGGTCAGAGAAGAGCTGTTTTGGGCCAAACATTGAATACATGAACACTAATGAGAGCTGAGGAGCAGGAAAAAAACATTCCTTGAATAATTTTTGCAATATCTGATACCACAGAGAAGTAAAACAGTCTGGAAATAATTCACGTGCGTCCTTTGGGCCACAGGTTGGACAACTGTGGGTGTGCCAGTGAAATAGAAAAGAGGGAGAAGGTGAATTATCTTTCACTTCTGGGACTGGGACATCCTTCCCTTGGACATCTGAATTCCTGGCACTATGCTCCTTAGACCTGGGACTCACACCAGCGCCTGCCCTTGGACTACCCCCATCCAGCCTTCTAAGGCCTTTAGCCTCAGCTTGAAGTACACCCAGCTTTCCTGGTTGTCCAGCATGCAGATGGTATTTTACGGGCCTTCTTGGCCTCCATAATCCTGTGAGCCAATTCTCATAATAAATATCCTTTCATTTTTATGCATATATTTGTGGGCCCTGTTTCTTTGGAAAACCTTAACTAAAACACCAATTTATCTGTTTCCTTAGTAGTTTCTCATTTTTATAGTAGTTTCACAGATACACAAACTATCTGATTTTCATAACCAAAAGGGGAAATTCATTGATCCGTTTGTCTTTTTAAGTCACAAAGACAGATTTTATACAGAACATATGAATTTTAAAAACCACCTTTTCGTGAAGGCCAAGGTTTCTTGCTTAGGAGTTTTAGTGATAGAGTTATTAAATATTATAACTAAGAAGAATGAGATTCTTGAACATATGCAATAAAATTTATAGCAGTATAAATAAGACAGTTTGCATAATTATTTAATTAATATCACCTTGTTTTATGTTTGGCTTGAAGGTGAATAATATAATCTAGGTAAAATTGTGACTTCAGGTACAAAGCAAACTGTGAGAGATTGCTCAGTAAACTTTTCAACTCAGTGGCTCAATGACAATAGTGACAGGTTTTGCAATTAGTTCAGGCTCTTCGTTTCTTGAGGCAACTGTAAAACCTACAGTCATTTATTCACTTTCCAATGAAATTGGTACACATCATAAATACCATAGTTGAGTTCGTTGGTGCATTGGCTGACAGATTCAGCAGAGAGGTCAAGCCCTGAGCCATCCAGTTATTGCTTAAACTGCTCTGTTGTAACTATGTTGGCTGGGATCATTGAGAAGGCTGTGCTTCCCCAAGGCTTATATAAGGTATGAGTTGAGGACTTTGTTATTTGGGGATGTCAATCTGACACTTTTCATAAGCATCAAACACTCCCACCTTAAAAAAAAAAAAAAAAAGAAAAGATATGAGAATATTTTACAAATATCAAATAATGATGTAATTTTGCTCAGAAGTGAGTGGCAAGGACTGTGACTGGGTGGTAGCAGAGGCATGGATGATAGACAGTGCATCTATTTTTAAATTTAAATATTCTTTCATGAAATTTGTTATACCCTAATATCTTAGTATTTGGCTTTTCTTCATTGAACCCCAAAGTCCTTCTCATCGACTCAGTGGAAATAAACTTTGAACTCATTTCAAAAAGTTGCCTATTTTAAGTATTCTTGCAAAACAAGGATTCCTGGGGTATCTATTTAAAAAGTACTTTTCAAAGACAGCAAATGTCTTAAGATAACTACTCTGAAACCTGGGTATTTCCCCTTTAGGAGAGTATAAATGAAGCCAATGAACAGTGACTTCACGTATTTTCAAAATCATGTAAAGCAATGTACTTAGGACATTAAAAATTGGTTTTAAAATTAAAAATACCTCAACATAAAGTTAATTAAAAATTGGTTTTAAAATTAAAAATACCTCACATAAAGTAGATCATTCTATATATGTACATACAAGTCCTCAAATTTTTCAAACAACAGTTAATAAAAAACAATATATTTTTTAATTTCTAGGCTTTGATTTTTGGTCACAGAATAACATTTAAAACATTATCCTATTGTCTGCACCCTAATGAAGTATGATAAGCCATTAAATACAGCATTGAATTAATTCTAATGTGACATCTAAGGTCTTATAGAATAACTTTTTTTCTCTTCATGGTATATTAGATTGATTCAAACATATTTATAGTTCTGAGGGAACACTGGAACCGTCTGTTTTCCTGGGAGATTTGGATCTGTCATATTTGGTAAATGGAGATTGATTTCTTGTGAAACTAATGAAGCTTAAATTTCAGTATCTTTTACTTCTCAGTGCCTTTAGAAGGGATTCCAGTAATGTGTTCACATGGTCATATGTAATTTAAACTTTGCAAAAGTAAGTTGTTTTTGCCGCATGTAGTCAGGAGCACTGTGCTACAATTCCTCTCATGCTGGGTAACAATGGAGGGTCTTAGGTATGTGCACTATCCAGTTAAGGAGAAGTTGAGTTGGAGATACATTTAATTTCACTGTTATCTCTTTTCTGATCTAAATAAATATCTGCATGTATTTCTAATTTAATTTCTATAATGTTGAATTTTTATTAAAGAAGATTCATAAATTGCCAAGGCTGTGGATTCCTAAATCCTGGTCCTACCTCTGACAGAAGCCATAATAGGAACCCTAGGGAAAATTTAAATTAATTACATTTTAAACTTTCCCTGTATTCAGGTTGTATTTCCAGCTTCTATGAACTATTTATCTTCATCTACTAGAGAATTATATCTCCTTTGGCCACATAAGTCTCCCTACACTAAATATTGATTCATTCAAATATTTTCTCCATTGGACATACAGGGTGCCCTTTCTAAAGAAGAAAATCTTGTCATATAATTTATAAAACTCTATTTTTCATATTGCCAGCATAGAGTACAGAGTCCTTCCCATAAGTTGTGAAGTAATGGGTCTTTTATCTCTCTCTTGCTCAACCACACTCTCTTGTCTACCCCACCATCATACTCTGTGCTTAAGGAGCAGAGGGGTTGACCCTTCATTGACAATTTTTTCCTATAGCTGGAATTGGCCATGATGTTCAAACAATACTGCTTTTCTAACCTATGTAGAGGAGTGTTGCATTGGGATGGCCAACTGATCCCACAGGAGTTTTCACTTACAATAACCTGAATTTGGGTGATGGGGCCTCTTGTCACATTCTACTGGGTCTATGAAATAAATGATGTAGAAGTGGAAAAGGTTGGTTGGAAAAATAATGTTTCCACCATATATAAAAAATATAGTGCCAAATAAAAACTGCAGGGAAGACTGAAAAATAGGTGCTGAATGAAACAGAGATTAAGACCATCTTGGCCCAGAGAAACATAGAGAGAATCAGCTCAAGATGGTCTGGCTATGACAAACCAGTTCCTCATGAAACCTGGCTTCCTTCCCCACTCCTGAATTATGTTAGATTCCTCCGGATCCTTATCATATATCCCTCTTTCTTGGTTAGACATAATTTAGTTTCTTTTACTCATAATAATAAAATGACCTCCACAAAACTGAAATACACTGGGTTCCCATTGCTGTGATTGTTGTGTCCACACCTGCACATTCCTCTCTTCACAACTTCTGATTGGAACATTCCCTTTCCCTTTCAGCCATTGTCTCCACACCTTAGCAAACTAACTCTTTCCTAATCATGTTTCTGGACTTGTCTTTGAGAACATCTATCCTGTAAAGCCTACCTCGCACATTCTAGATTTAGATAAATATGACATCTTCTTTTTTTCTTGCTTATTATTCTGGCTAGATAGTAAGCAGTGTGAACAAACAAACTTATGTTGTTCACAGTCATATTTGTAACACCTGCACAGTGCTTGCTCCATAGTGGATAGACCATAATTAATATTTGTTAAGAAGGGGTGACAAGAAATAGTATACAGAAAGGGTATAAAGGAAGAAAATAAGAAAATAAGAAGATAAATAAATCAATTCAATAACTTGCAAAAGTTAGTTATATAAGTGAATGGCCAACCTCAGGACTGAACTCAGCTCTATCTGAATCCTCAAATGGGCTCTTTGTTACATACTGACCTGTTGCACCCGACACCGTAAGACAGCACATAGAAGTTAATACATAAGTGTTAATTTGCCTTAACCTATGCTATTTACATTTTCTGTATAAATATACTAGTTGTGTGTAAGAATCATCTAACTTTATTCATTAACTTATTTTCTTATTGTAAATATACCCTGTGGTATGCACTGAAGAAGTGTAGAAGGATATGAAAGTATCCGGTCTATATATAGTTAAAGTAATAGAAACTACATAATAAAGATACCGTGTGCATCTTTAACACATTTCATAATCATATTGTTTTTGATTATTAAAAGACAAATATGCATCACTTCCTGAGAGGCATTCTAGGCTCACCGTACACATATTCAGTTATATAAATGTTCTGTATATACTAAAAAAAGGACTATTATGCAAGGCCTTGTCATGGTGTTACCTACATGAATTATCAAGGCAGAAAAATAAGCTCTGAAGCATGTAGGATTGGCTGCCTATTCCCTATTGTAGAAACAACAAGGATGCAAAAGAGTATATATATATTTTTTGTTTGTTTGTTTGTTTGTTTGTTTTTGTGGTTTTCAGCTAGGGCTGGGCTTGAACCCACCACCTCCGGCATATGGGACTGGCGCCCTACCCCTTTGAGCCACAGGCGCCACCCAGAATATATTCATTTTTATAGAAAATATTTTATAAAACATTCAAGCAGTTATTTGAGATATATAACCATTAATAATGAATAAATAAATGCTGAAAATCTGCTTTTTTTTTTACTCCTTTGCTTATTTTGTTATATAGCTTATCCCTAGTCCACAAAACACCTTCTAGGTAATTATTTAGAATTCCCTGGAAACAAACCCTGAAACAGAGATTTGAGTGCAAGAGGGTTAGTAGGGATAACTTTGGGAAAAAATGTCTGTAGGGGCTTGAGGGAAGCAAGATTCAGTAGAGTTTACAAATTACAAGTTAATTGCAATTTACTTTAACAGATGCATCAATTGAGCCCACAGAGAGCACTGAACCTAGAATGATCATGCAATCAATATTATGTACTATAGGCTGTGTATGTGATATTGATTGACAGAACAAAAAGGACCAGGCCTTTGTATATCCTGAATCATTGAAAGCAAGTTGCCCCAATGAGCACACATAACCTGGAGCCAGGCAATAGTCTTCCACAGCAGGCAAATCCGAGAGGACAGAGTCAGCACTTTGAGCTAGCTAGTTGAGAAATGAGGTCCTCAGTCCAGAAGAGGAATCTGGGCAGCAGAAAAGAGCAACCACTGTAGCAAGTCACATGGTGGTCGATTTATTGCATTAGAGCAAACTTACGGATTGACTTAAAAATAATGTTTGTGTACTTTCACCAACAGGAAAGAACTGATGGTATAGAGACATACTTTCTAACACAAAGGGAAATGAACTGGTAATTAGAGTAGAGAAATCTCTAAATAATTGGAAGCACAATTATTTGGATAATTATATGAGCTTTTTATTTCAGTCAGGTAATGTGATTCATTAAGGTATTAGCAAATGCTAGTTTAAAGATATCTGTGTAGGTATTTTTTAAATGCTGTAAAATGTTTCTGCATGTTCAAGTTTTAGGCAGCCAGAAGTTCTAGCTTATTACTACAGCTTTTTTGTGTATTTTCTTTTCTCCGTGTGGATTTAGGTTTATTTTTTTACCTTTCAACAGATAGATAGCAAGTCCCATAAACTAATCAATACAATAACTCATTGTCCTAGTTTAAAAACTCTGATTTTTAGTCCATTTAAATTAGATAAATTTGCCTAATAAATAGTTTGATTTTCAATGCGCTTGCCAGGAATGTGTAACAACAGTATTTAAGTCACATTAAATGAGAGGATATTTTTCCTGCAAAAGGTCTTTTGGCTGTGTTACTCTCAATTAAGAGTCTCCATCTTCAGAACTCAGGAGGCGCCAGTGGCATCTAAGACAGCAGATCTCAGTGTGATGATAATGTTGATCACTTTCTTCTCAAATTGCATTCAATAGTTACATTTCTCTGCCAAGCCCCAAAATGTACTTGTTAAGTTAAAATTTAGAAAGAAAGAATGAAGGTCATGAATTATGAAAACACATACATAGTAACGAGTCAAAGCTACTTTAAGCAATTCAAAATGTTGATAATTACATCATGTCTCTTAATTACGTGGATTATATCTTGTCTATAAAAATGTAAAAGTTACTAATTTTCCATTATGCACAAGCGTGCAAAATATACTGCACAGATGGATTTGAGATTCTTATTTGGCAAAAGAGCTTCAGTAAAAATCAAAGACAAAGGAAGCTGCATACTTAAACACGAATTCATTCTTCAGATTTGCTTCTTGGCAAAAATTAAAAACTTAACATTTAATTTTTGTAGAAAGTCTCCTTAGTTAACATTTGTTTGTTCTAAAATGTTTGTCAAACTTTATAATATCTTAAGGTCAAGCTCATGCTTAGAAATCTGTATTTGTGGGATAACATTGTCCTTTTGTTATCTTTCGATTTCTAAAGATAGGTTTCTCTGTAGCTATTTATTGAAGGTGAAAGAAATTAGCTAAGTGATAACAGAGGAAAATTAATTGGGTTTCTATGTACCAAGTTAATTATGGTGTTTATAGCTATGAACACTACAAGGTGATACTCACCCTTGAACAACCATATGTGGAAGTAACTTATTAACTATGTGTAAATAAAATAATGCTTTTTTTTTTTTTTTTGCAGTTTTTGGCCAGGGCTGGGTTTGAACCCGCCACCTCTGGTATATGGGCCGGTGGCATACTCTTTTAAGCCACAGGTGCCACCCAAAATAATATTTGTTTTTATATTTTTTTGTATATAGCCTGATATTTAATTGCATAGATAGCATTAAATGTTCACGGACCTGCATATTATTAAAATATTCTGGAGGAAATAAATTACCTTACAAGCAAATTTTTAGGTATATTACTTGGCATATGTTTCTGGCATCTTTAAAAACACACTGATGATTAGCATGGCTGCTTGAAGGTTGGAACTGAGCTCTAAAAATAGTTGACATTTTGCTGTTTCTATAGTAACAAAGAAAATGGCTTCCTACTCTAGCATTGCTTCCACAGAGCTTAATGCTTTCTCTAGATTGCCTATACTCTATACTGCTATGTTATTGTAGTAAAAACTACCATTACATGTTTTGTCGTGTCTTTGACGTGTCTTATAACAATCTGATCACTTGTGTAACAATTTGAGCATTTACCTGACTTGTTTAAAGCATTCCAGTTATTTTTCAAGAATTGCTAAGACCAGGCCATGCTTTTACTTGGTGTGATGTGAATCACACAGGCAATTTTCCAATACTTCATCTGCCTCAATAATATTTTATCAGTGGGAAATTATTATTTTGCATTAAATAATTATTTTCCTTTTTAAATGAACTGTTCACCACTGATTATATTAGACCACTTAATTATTAACTTCATCTAAATGGGGTTGATAAAGTCCTAAGAAATTATCAATGTTGTGGATGGAGCAAGTACCTAACATATATTTTGCTGAGTGAGTGGTTGGTTGAATAAATTTTTATTTGTTGGCTCTGGAAGTAGGAAATGAATTTAAAGATGTCATTTAGATCTCTTAAGATTAATTTAATTCTAATATTTTTATCTTCATCTCCTGTGTGCTCATTGGGAGTAGTATACCTGTTAGTGATTGTGGTCAGCAGAAAAATGGCTCCTCAAAGATGTCTGTCCCCAAATTCTCAGAACCTGTGAATATATTAGGTAGCCTGGGAAAGGGGAATTAAGATGGCATTTAGGTTGCTACCCCGGGCGGCAGGTGTGGCTCAAGGACTAGGGTGCTGGCCCCATATATCAGGGGTGGAGGGTTCAAGCCCGGCCCCAGCCAAAACGGCCAAAAAAAAAAAAAAAAAAAAAAGAAGGAAAATCAACTAGGATTATCTCATTGGCCCTAATATTATCACAAAGATCCTTAAAATTTAAAGAGGACAAACAGTTAGCCACACGGGAAAGTCTTGACAGGACAGTGCTGGCTTTGAAGGTGGAAGAAGAGGGTCACAAGACAGAAAAGCAGATGGTCTATTGAAGCTAGAAAAGGCAAGGAAATAGACTGTGTCTTATGGTTTCCAAAAATAATGTGGTCCCTATTAGCCTAGTAAAACTTTTTTGAACTTCTGACCTATACAACCATGAGGTAAGAAATTTGTGTTGTGCTAAGCTACTAAGTTGGTGTAATTCGTTATAGCAGCGATTAGAAACCAACACAGTGGGGCACAAAAAGGAAACATTTTAAATAATAGAGAATAGACTTAAAATAAGAGGATTAGGTAAGTTTTTTATTGGCAGACTGATTAATGCAGTGATAACCTGTGATAATTTGAGAAAGGAAACATATGGCCTCTACAGAGGTCAATCTCTTGTATAAAAGAAAATATTTTAAATACTTTTATTGCATTTTTGATATTCTATTTACTTATTGCATATATTTATTGGATAAAATCCATATATAATAATTTCATTAGTATATTTGAGTGGGAATTAAAAATATTAGTTTTCATAATATAGAAAGAATAAAGAAGAAGCCAATTCACAAGTTTCATTTGTTGTTAGCAGATGATTCAAAGTATTTTTTTCTATTGTTAAAACCATTATTTTGGTGAATCTTTTTATATAATAATGTACTACAATTCACCAACTTTACTTTCTTAGTTCAAAAAATATATGATTTTACCGTTGACATCATAAACATTATTCCAGAAGTATATATTACATAAGGAATTTTTAATATTTTAAAATTCATCTCTATCATAATTCTAATTTCTCCTTTATAAATACTAGAATAATCATTCTATTTATATCATAGGACTAATTTCACATTTATTAAAAAACAGGCATTATTATATTTAATTTTTTGGAGCCAATCTTTAATACTGTTATAATTTTTGAGATCCTTAAGTAGTTTCTCATGCTGGGAAATATAATGTTGATACATTTATTCAACACCCATCTATTGATTATTTACTATGTGTAACTAAGATAGATAGAAATTTCAGAGAGGTAACATTCAATTTCTATGACTCGTATTTCCTGAAAGGAGCAGTTGTGTGACATCAAAATATCATTCTGCCCAAATATTACCCAATCCCAAACCTGCTATGCTTCAGTTATTCTCTGTTAAAATCTTCTTGTCAATATTTTTGTTCATTTGAAAAATGTCTACTTTTAAACAGAGGAAAAGCATGTTCTTATTTATTCTTAAAATTTGTATTTTGATATGTGGAGAATGGTTTGTAAGAGGAAAGAAAGTAATAGAAAATGAGGCTAAGTAAAGTGAGTCCTTACAGTTTTGCTAATGACATGATTCAGGATGGGGGCTGGTCACACCAGAAAGGCCAACCCTGTGATTGGAGGATTAGAGTTTTGAGATTCATGGTATCTGTCTGACCTTTGGGGAGGGTAGGAGACCTGGAGCTTGAATTCAATGCATGACCAATGATTTGCTTAATCAAGCTTTTATAATGAAACCTCAAAAAAACGAAAAACAAACAACAACAAAAAAAAACACCTCTCCACATCACAGCTTGGGTGAGTGTCTCTAGCTTTTCTAGTTGACAACACTCTGATGTGTGACAGAAGGTTGACATACGCTGACTCTGGTCACCTCAGCATTTGGGAACCTCCTGAATGTCACCCTGTGTACCTCTTTTTCACCTAATCTTGATTTGCTACAGTAAATCTATAATCATAAGAATAGCACTTTGCTAAGTCATTTCATTAAATGACTGAAACTGAGGCAGTAGGGGGAATGCTCAAATTTTTGCCAGTTTGTCAGACATGCAGGTCCTCTGAGAACTCCTAGGCTTGAGGATGGCATCTAAAGCATGAACAGTTTTAAGAAGACTATGCCCTTAACTTGTGAAGTTTGGGTCAACTCTGCATAGTGTTAGAATTGCATTCCCGGGAACCAAGGGGATGTAGAAGCAAACTTAGATATTTCTGTATAAAAAGAAACTAAACTTAGTGATTCATGAAGTCAAAACAAAAAAAATTTGTCATTATACGCTAGCTAAATATCAGTTGGCTTTTATGTAAATTGAAGTTAGATGCCCACCTCAGAATATTTAACCATGTTTGCTACCATGATTGTCTGGGGAAACTTTTGAGTGTTGCCCATGCTGTGGACCATTTTCTGTTACTTAAGACTATCCCATAGCTGGGGGGGACATCCAGTATTACTGGACTTTGCCCACTGAATCTGCTCCTAAACTCGTGTAATACTAAAAATGCCCCCCTATATTTCTAAAATGTACCACGTTTACTGAGAACCACTGGCTGACATAGAATGAGAAATCAAAACTTTGTAGGTAGATAGATAAGGGTAAAATGCTGAGTATTAACAGATTTAAGCTAGCAGAGAATAGGCAGCCCAGGCAGAGACCTGAGAACTCACAGTAAAAGTAGTAGAAAAATAAAGAGAATATGGTATTATTCAGCCAAGGGACTTCATTTAATAATTAGTAAACAAATCAAAACTTCATAATGATTTTAGAAGAGTAAGATAAAGGATTAGTGGTGTCTTTTATATAGTCAGGCAGTTTTTACTGAAAAACAAGGAAAATTTTCTGTCTTGTAGAGTACCTTGCAGTCTGTTTTTCAGGACTAAGAAATTTCGCCCAAATAACATCTAAATATGTGGATAAAAGTGAGAAATTTTATCTGAACACCTATAAATCCAGATATCTAAAATTAAATGTTTGATTCAGATAGTACAAAATCCCTAGAAAGTTCTTATGTCTTCTCTGTGAGTACAGGAACAACAAATTCAATTTTTCCTGTACTACTTTTACTCAGGCATCAACATGGAAGCTGTCTGTGATAGAATGTATGAGGCTGTTCCCCACACACAGAGCAAGTGATCAATTTTGCAACAGACACTAGCTGTGTATCCTCCAATTCAGTTACAAAATTTTGTTTTCTGGAGATAGAGTCAGATCCCACAGGTTGAAGACTCAGTCCTACAAGACTGTCTCCCACCTCCAATGCAAATAGGCTTTTTACCTGTGTTTCTGACTGACCAGCTATAAATCAGGATTCACATGACCCCCTCTTTGCAATCAATTAATTTGCTAGCAGCTCAAGACAACTCAGGGAAACACTTATATATTTACCAGTTTATTATAAAAGGTATCACAAAGAATCCCAAGTGAACAGCAGATGGAAGAGATGCACTGATGTAGGACAGGTGGCACCAAGACCTGCCACCTTAGCCCTGGTGGTGCTGGTGCAGCTGTGGCTAGCAGTGGAACCAGGAGCTGAAGGGTAGGCAGGGGGGTCCTGGGAGGCTCCAGTAGCCGGAAGGACAGGACACCTGTGGGGCAGACACTGGCACCTTGCTTTCTCCTGCCCCTTGCACTTCTGACTGGTGAATTTCATATGAGTTTTTACTGAAAACTCAAGGCCTGAGAGCTTTTTGACAGCTGACTATAACTGACAAGACCCATGCCCTAAAAGTAAACATTGAGTTCTGGCAAAACAACCTTCTGCCACTATATACATACCCCTGAGCAGAGAGCCAGGAGATAGACTTTGGGGAGAGAGCAAGAGAGTTTATTCCCCACCTGGGTTCTGTCTGCCAAGAGCTTTAGTTTTGTAGTTTTTGTATTCTTTGTTTCTGTGAATAAATCCCATCTTACCTCTGATCTGTGGTCCTTCAATTCATTCTTCGAATCCTTGGGACTAAGAACCTGAAACTCTGGTATCAGCACAGAACAAGGGATGTGGGTAAGGTTTGGGAGCTTCTAAAACCTGTCTGAGAGTTCCATCTTCAGAAACCTCCCTGAGCGCAGCTACCAGAAAACTCCCTGAACTGAATATTTAGGGATTTTTATGTAGGCATTATTGATTACATCATTGGCTTTCGGCCATCAGCTGAACCTGTAGCCTCTCTTTTCTTCTCCAACATCTTGGAGTAGGGTTGAAAATTCTAATCTGATCCTACCTTGTTCTTTCCAGTGACCAACGCTCATCCTGAACCTACCAGGGGCTGCTAGTCACTCGTCAGCACATGAGCATATGAGAAGACACCACTGCAGAGATTCCAAGGATTTTAGAAGTTTTACACCAGGAAACTTAAGGAAGACCACATATACATTTCACAATATCACATGTACCTTTTTTTACTATGTCTGAATGTCACCACATGGATTTATGTGATGAGAATAAGTGTTGAATTGCTCATATTATTTTTCACTCTAAATCCAGATGTTTGCTCTACAGACAGCATAAAAGTACATTTCAAATTTACTACAAACTAAGGGTAAGAATTTTATATTTCTAGGTAAATATGAAAAAATTAAGCAATTTTAAGATAATTTTGCAATTTATTTTTGCTGGCTGTTTATTTAAAAATGCCTATGCATCTCTTGTTGCTACTGAGATAAAGTGATGTCTCAGCAACTATGTGTGTCTTTTATAACTTTATCTGTACATTTTATTTTAATATTAATTAGGTGAAGAATAAAAAGGCATCTTTGAACTTTCTTTTAGTAATTAAAACTAAAGAAGATATGGCATAGACATTAATTTGAGAAGATCCTAGAAAGTGATTTATGATTTATTTTAGACTACTAGGCAGTGGTCATTTAGAAAACTAGAGTAAAACGGAAAAAAATTCAATGGTATGTTTAAAAGAATGGTACTAAATATTGCTACATATGTTCATAGATGGCAGAAGAATAATACATTTCTTATAATAATTATTGACTATTCTTGGGTTTTGTTTGATTCTGGTGTATATTATTTGCAGGATAAATTGCTGTGTAGCTATCATTTGCTGTCGTCATTACATAGAATTACCAGATAAATTCTTTTACCCAAATTAAGAAAAAACAAAACAAAACAAATAATTAAATGAATTCATGAAATTAACAGATCTAGCAATTAAATTGACTAACTTGAACTATCATTTCAATTGAATTACTACATTTTTGCTCTGTAAAATGTGCTCTTGTTTATAAAGCACCCCACGTTTTAAGCCCAAATGTTCGGGAAAATGCTCCTGGAGAAAGTGGTTGGCTCTAGGCTGAGAGACACATCTGGGGAGGGCTGAGGCTTGCAGGGTAAACTTGCAGATCGCACAGCCCTCCCACAGCTGCCCACTCTGTAGGGGCTGCCCCTCCCCTCTCTCCTGGGAGCCGTTCTCTTCCTGCCATTTCAGGGGCCATGGCCAAGATGACCACACACATGGACAAGGGGGCAGGACCTTCTGAGGCTGCCGAGCCTGTAGGCAGCCAGGCGGATCCCTGGGGACTGCATGAAGCACCACGTCCTCCTCTTGCAGCAGGGCTTTGGGCCTGGCCCCTTGCCCCACTAAGCAGCAGAACAGCTTCCAGTCCCACCACTGCCCCTCCCCCAATAAGGGCACTTAGCAGAGGCCACTCTGGCCCCGCCCATCAAATCCCAGATCGCCCAGACCAGGACCCTGTGCCCCCAGTGGGCCCAGGTGGGAAGGAATGGCAGCCAGGTAATCCCAGGGGGCTCCCCTGCCCCCAAGGGGTACTACCCATCTATAGTGTCCATCCTTATTTTTCCCTCAAAAATTTGGGCAAAAGTGCTCCTTATACATGGTGAAGTACAGTAGCTAATTGTAGGCAAATTGATATTTTTGCCTTGGAGACGTTATAGTGAATTTGATATTCATTTTATTGTTTATCAGTATTCTTCATGTTTGGTTTCAATGTAACTTTAATAATTTTCAATTCAAATTACTAATATGTCTTTCATTTTAACTTTTCATGTAGTTATAAGATAGTATCTGTGCGTATAACACTCTTCCCTGTATAATACATGTGCATATATTTCAGGAGGATTTTTCTTTGCTTTTACAGATGTTAATTTTTCAGTTTGTAAATTAGTTTAAATTTTGCAAAGTGTATTTTTTATCTTCAAAATACTAGATCAGAAAATACACAATTGGGTACTTCTACATCGTGAAGATTTTTTTATTAGTTATCTCTCATTTTCCACCTGATATATCCGTCAATGATTCTAGCAAAAGAAAAAAAAAAATATTTTCAATCAATGAACTTTAATATTAGTATAATTTATTCGTAGATTATTTAAAAAATAAAGCTCCAAGCAATAATATAAATTCTTCTAAACAGATACATTAGTTTTTCCACATAAATTAATACAATTTGCTTTATCTTCTCACCCTACTCTCTGCACAACTTAAAAAAACAAACAAACAAAAGCATATTTGTACTCACAGACACCAACTCAGAAGAAGGAGAGGGAGAGACAAAGTTAGGAGTTGGGGGACACATCTTGAAGAGCTAAGATTGCTTCCACTATTTCCCTGTCAATCTGTTGTACATTTTCTATTCAGGTCTTGCCTCATTTTTACCAAACAATTACATGGCATACATAATTTTGCTTTTCTGGAAAGGTAATGATTTCTTCTACTCCTTGATAAATGTATTTTTTCCATGACTAAGAAATATGAGGTTTCTAAGAATGAAACAGATTTTACTCCATTGAAACCAAAATTCTGTGTCAGGAGCAATCTTTTGAAAATCAAAATGGATTTAACGCCAGAATGAGGCCAACAATGAAAGCCGTTTGTTTCTTTGGTTCAAACAAGGAGGAAGGGCAAAAGCTCCACCTGGGTAACTTTCCCCTGTGATGACAATTCCGTTTACTTCTTTATTCATAGGCATATTTGCATAGAGGACATAAAAATGAAGCAGGACTGGCCACCGCTCTCATAGAGTGGATGTTCTGAGTGGGGGGGACCCTGTATCAGTGTTTCTTCTCACGTACAGCAAATGTTTTTTAGGCCTATTATTTTTTGCCCACAACAAGACTTCCATGTTCACTCCAGGTACTACTTTAGTCTGAGGGATTTCTCAGATAGTCCCCTCACTTCTTCCATCTGGGTGCCTGGTGATCTAGCTGAATCTCAGCCTAGCTCTCTCCTCTGATCATTTGGCATCAACGCTTTCATCACTGACAAAAGTCTGAAGTCGGAATCCTTTCCTGATATGAGGACTAATCGCCTTCTGTGCTGGGCAGATCAAACAATGATGGATTTATCTTTTATTTATTTTTTAAAACTAGGTTTGAATAAGTATTTCTATGAGTATAATAGGACAAAATCCTATTTATTCAGTTTTTGTCTGTGTACGAGTATACTTGCTTTTATTTTTTTTTTTAAGTTGTACAGAGTGTGGGGTGAGAAGATAAACCAAAAATGTATTAATTTATGTGGAAAAACTAATGTATCTGTTCAGAAGAATTTATATTATTGCTTGGAGCTTTATTTTTTTTTAAATCCACAAATAAATGACACTAATATTAAAGTTCATCGATTGAAAATATTTTTTCTTTTGCTAGAATCATTGAAGGATTACATACTTGAAAAATAGATACAGACTTTTTTGATTCAGCCTTTAAGTAAAACTAAAAGACAGCATGTCTATACCACCATTTCACTTCACTTTCTTATAATTGACAGTTTTCTCCCATTTTCTACTTTTCAGAAGAATATGGGTTCTATCAGCTTCCAGATAATTTTTAGAGGGTCTCAGAAAATCTAGAAGAAGAATAATTGGGCTGAAGTGCCTCACTTGCCAAGTGACTGGGTGAAAATCACACATTATTTGTGAGCTGAAGGCAATGGTCTCAAGTGGTTCATGTGAATATCTTCCTCATAATAGCTGCCAGGTTTAGTGACCACATAAACCACATCCCTACAGGCTTCAAAATATGCCCACTACATTTCCTGAAATTCCTTTTTCACACCAAGCTTAAAACTACATATCATCTGTATTCTATATCTTAAAATAGTAATTTCACAAAATTAAATGATATAGAAGAATTTGAAAGATAGTTCATCTAAAATCTCTGGTTTAAATAGTGAATTACAACACTTAAGAGAACATACTACATATATTTCAGAATAATTGACCCAGGAATTTCCATTTTTTTCTAAATGTTTATATGTACTACAGCAAAATGTTCTATTCTGGGTAGATTCCTCAATTAGGTGAAAGATTATATATTATGAATAGTAAATGACATGAAATACATTAATATTGGTGCATATAAAATATTTAATGGAGTAGCCTAAAATCTATGGATTGCTTTTTAAGAACATTTTTAGAAATTATTCCAAATTTTAGTGTTACCTAGTGTAGAGAAAATACAGGATAGCCCTTTGAATTAGAGGTAAATTACAATTTGAGTTCTTTTGCAGGAATAAGATAATTTAACCAGAAATATATTCATGGACAAGTACAACACAGAGGAATTTGTCATGTATGTGATGACACTAAAGGAGTAAGGAGAACTGAACTTTGTTTTTAGTATTAACAGCTAAGTTTAGGTTTTTCCACCAGGATTTATTTTTTTTCTTAGTGGGATATGAATTTTGCTAAAGATTTCGATTCAATAATTCTAGAACACTTTATCTCTGTTTCACTTGACCTGGTACTCTGTTGATCTTGAGATTTTTATCCAGTCATTACCATATCCAAAGTTAAAAAGCTAATTACTTTTGCTAAAATATTACACAAGCAGTGCTAATTCTAGGACCTTTCTGAAATCTGTGAAGCCATAAATGTTTTGTTCTAGTATCAGACCTTATCTTCCTAATACCTCTGATATCATCCCAGTGTAAATTGGGTGGAAGATGTTATTATTTTAGTGGGTTATATCTCATGTTTTGGAAGATAGTTTAATGAGTGCTCAGGGTAAGGGCTATGCCTTGGTGCTGCCTTCCAGTAACTCCTAGTCAGGTGTTGAAAAATATAACAAAAGGAATATAAAGTAATAATATGAATAATAATAATTACTCTATTCGTGGAGAAAGATCACTGCTATCAACAAATAAGCATAGCATGTGAATGGCTCACATAATAAGACTTTATTCACCATTCCATAGCAGTCCATTGTCTGGTTAGTTGAGTCTCCTTCTCATGTGGAGGTGACCTGCCACCCCCCAGTCTTCCTCTCCATGTCTGACAAGCAGCATCTTAAGTATTTTCTACTGTTTGGGTTTTTTCAGAGTCCTGGAAACTTTTGCTTTCAGATCATAACAGGAAAAGAGAAGATGGAAGGTTGCACTGATTTTGTTTGTTTTCATAGTTATCTCTAGAAGGGTATATGTTACTTCCACCTTTATTCCATTGCTCAGAACTCAATCTCATGGCTCCAGCTAACTACAAACAAAACTGACAGATACAATTTGAGTACCCAGGAGAAACAGATAAAACATTTAATATCCACCCAGTGCCTGTCACTATAAAGCAAGCTTATCACCAAATATCCATTTTATTCTTCTGTACAGGAGACATGTCACTTCCTTCCTTAGTGAGTAACTCAGTCCCATTGAATGAGCTCATTCAATGGCTGTCCATTATGTCTGAGTGATGAGCATTTCTTTCTCACAGATTGGATGTTGCTTGTGGTATGAACTGAGAAGCCATGGTATTTAGAATACATGGTAAGCCAGGTATTTAGAATAGCATTCACCTTCCATGCACAAAGTATAACATTGAAGTAAAAATATAGTAACTGCAATAAAATTGGCTCAGAAAGAGGAGAATGGAAGATCCAGAGCAACTCTCTGCTTCAAAGCAGTTAAGAAAGTCTTCCCAGCATGTCATATTATTCCTTTATTGTATTATAAAAGCCTCTTAGCCTGAGGTTAGGAAACGATGTTGTATACCCTGAGTTTGTTCTCTGATGAAACTCCTTCGAATAATATTTTTCATGGTTCTTTCCTCCACCCTTCACAAAGTATATCCTTGTCTGTTCTCCTCCATGGCTGTATCTGAAGCGGATTATGGGGACTGTGTCCTCTTCGGGGAAACATAGCTGTGGCAGCTGCTTGGTGTCAGAGGCTTGTCAAATACCCTTGGGTTATTTTGGTAGAGAGTTTTAAGACTCAGCAAACTGTCAGAGACTATTTTTAGACCAGGCTTGCAGCTACTTTGGCAATACAATTTCCTCAAAAACTTAGGAACTTTTTATCTATTTGCTTCCAGACAGTTCCATGTGCCAGTAAATACAAATTTGTACCTAAAATTGTTTCCCAGGCTTAGCTCTCCTTTATTATCTCTGATCACCTTCTTTCTGATTAATGGAAGCACCTTAAGCTACTTAGAACAAGGGTCTTTCTTGGGAAGTGTTCTTAAATGAGATTTTTCCTACTAAACTGAGTCACTTGGTTTAAAAACTTTCTTAGATTTTTACTGCTCAAGGCTTTTGTTTTCTTTTATTCTCTTGTTCTCTTTTTAGGTGTTACCTCTTACTATTTATGGCCCAAAGAAGTTATCTATATCATATCTCTAATGCCATTCATTGGTGGACTTTCTCCTTTCCTATCCATCTCTTCCCTGAAAGTCAGCTATTTCCTTTGTGAACATTTCCTTATTTTATAATAACTTCTAAAAAATCAGCTATTAACCAATGGATATTGTCACTCTAACTCTTTCTAGACATAGTCTTAATATTATAAGCTCAGTAAGTTTGTGGTCTTCTTTTAAGCTATCACAGGTAAAGTTTTACTAAATGTTTAACATATAATAGTAAAACTTTAAAGCATTTGAGTTTGCTTTTATTTGCAGTTTTTTCACCTTCTGCTGGCCAACCACTAAACTAGCAGCCCATAATCAATTTAGTTTCAATTTTGTTTATACTGACAACTCCATCCTTCTAGGTAGGAAGTTCAATATTTATGATGACAGTCCTCTGTTACAACAACTCCAAACTTTTTAGAAAACACACAAATGTCCATTTCTTATCCACACACATTTGTTATGTATTTGATGACCCCTTGAAAAGTTTTCCTTCATGTTAGTAATTCAGGGACCCATATTCCCCAAATATTGTCTTGTCACACTCTAAGGCCTCATTATCAATTGCCCTAAGCTTGGAAAATAGGAAAAGAAGGAAAGAGAAAGTGGAATAGCCTGCTGATTTTTTCAACAATCCAAGTCTGTAGGTGATATTCATAGCCTCTACCTACATATATTTCATTTGGTTGTAAGAGAAAAGAGCAGTCAAATATAACACAAAAATTCTTGGTTTGAATGACTGGGGGAATTGTAGCACCATTTAATCAAATGAGAAACACTAGCTGAGATGGAGTGGGTATAGAGAGAAGACTTCATGTATATGATTTGCACATGGTAAGTGTGAGATTTTGAAAGACATGTAAGTGAAAATGTTAAGTAGATGTTTGTATGTATAAGTCTGGATTTTAGGGGTGATTTCAGTGTTGAGGATAGAAATGTAGCAGATAGTTGGAAATTGAGGGCCTATAAAGCTATAGGACCACATGAGTTTCCTCAAACAGCATTTGCAGCAAGGAAGAAAATAAGGGCCAAAGACAGAACTTTGAGGCCCTTCAATATTTAAAAAGCTGTAGAGAGAATCCAACAAGAAAATCTAAGAAGGAATTTTCAGTGAATTAAAAGGAAAACTGGAAGACTGGCAAGATCTGAATTCCAAGTGGAGAAAATGTTTCAAGAAAGAAGAAAATCAGAGAGTGAGAGCAAGATGGCAGCTGAGTAACAAGCTTCCTTGCAACTAGGCACTGTGAGTATGGGAGATAAGGCTCCAGGCATCTCTGGCTGGTGGGATCTGCCTATAATCATCCCTTTGAGGACACAGGGAGTCAGCAAGAGACTTCTGGACCCCCAAAGGAGATCAAAAACAGTGGAAAACTGGCAAGTGGTTGTGTGTGTTCGATTGGTCTAATCCTGCTGGCAGCTGTAAGTACAGCAGCAGTGAGACTGCAAACTGGAAAGACCTTACCTGTGAACTGTTTTGGTGTTTTTGGACTTGGCACTCAGTTGAACTGCCTTGGAGAAAGCTTGGGCAGGAGTGTGGAGAACTTTGGGCATTGTCTAGGGCCCCAGACTGAGCCACTGAGCCGGAGGGAGCTAATAGTGTTCGGCTGTGGGCTGCAGGGAGCTATTGTGAGAGAACTGCCCCGGCAAGCTCCACCCTCAGGGTCGCAAACCAAGGATCCGGTGGGAGCTAGTAACCTAGTGACTGAGCAGCCTAAAGGTGGGGACTGAGCAGCCTTACAGCCTTAACCCTCAGGGGCAGAGTGAAACCCGTTTTGGCATACTGGGTAAGTGAATAGCCACTTCAGCAGTAATCCCAGTGACAAGAACTTTCCTGGGAAAGCTTCTGCGTAGCCAAGTTTAGAGTTTAAAGTGCTGAAGAGAGATTTAGAGTATCCACTCTGTGGGGTTTAAGAACTCAGCAGAGGCCTCCAGTCATATGATTATGATTAATTGTGATTAACATCTCATACCCCAGAAGACCACCTGTTGCCCAGACAATAATCAACAAAATATATATACTGCTTTGTTCTTGTTTGTTTCTTGCTTATTTATTTTGTTGTTGTTGTTGTTTTATTTTGTTTTTTAATTTCAAACATTTCCTTTTATTTTTTTTTCCTTTCTTTCTCAATTTTTCTAGTTTAAATACAGTTTTCCATTACTGCTTTTTTCAATAATTAGAACTTCATTTTTGCTAGAGTTTCTACCCCTATTATTTGGTTTTTCACTCAATTTTATCCCATAAAGTTTTATGTTTGCTTGTTTGGTTTGATTATAGCATTTTTGTCTTTCCTCTCTACTTGGTGGAGGTGGGGTACTGTGTCTGATCAGGTTAGCAAAGAGCTGCTGACCTCAAGGGAACCACCCAACCGGGCACCCCCAGAGATTGGGGTTTTCTTAAGTTTGTGTCAAAGTACCCTACTATACACCTATATTGCTCTATCTCCCTCTTTCTGTGCCTCTCTTCTTTTTGTCAATATTCCCTTTTACCCACTCCCTCTCCTTTCTCTATTTTTCTTTCTTTCTTTTTCTTTCTTTTATCCCTTCTTGCTTTTCAGTCTTCTCATCCTTCTGGTCCTGTACTAATAGGACTCATCAAAACCTTAGTCCACAGGCACAGGAACTTAAAGAGCAAGATTAAGTGAAAGGAAAATTATGGCAAGGAAACAGATAAAAGAAATCACTCATGAGGAAGAATCAGCAGAAAACTTCTGGCAACATGAAGAACCAGTCCAGAGCAACCCCTCTAAGGGACCATGAGGTAGCTACTGCAGAGGATTCCATCTACAAAAAAATGTTAGGAATGACAGAAAGGGAATTTAGAATACACATGATGAAAACAATGAAGAAAATGATGGAAACAATGAAGAAAACTGCTGATAAAGTGGAAAATAACCACAAGGAAAACCAAAAACAGAATCAAATAAGAGATGAATGATATTAAGAATATAGAAAGGTGATAGCAGAGCTGAAGGAACTGAAGCAGTCAATTAGGAAACTTAAAGATCGAATGGAAAGTATCAGCAACAGGTTAGATCATGCAGAAGAAAGAATTTTGGAGGTAGAGGACAAAGTTCTTGATATAAGTCAGATAGTTAAAGAGGTAGAAAAGAAGAGAGAGAAAGCAGAATGTTCACTGTCAGAATTATGAGACTTTATGAAGCATTCCAACATATGAGTTATAGGAAACCCTGAAGGGGAAGAATGCCCCAGAAGAATGAAAGCCATACTAGAGAATATTATAAATGAAAATTTCCCAAATACCACCAAAGATTCTGACACACTGCTTTCAGAGAGATATCAAACATCAAGTTGCCTCAACTCTAACCAAGCTTCTTCAAGACACATTGTGATGAACCTGTGCAAAGTCAAGACAAAAAAAAAAAAAAAAAAATATTCTTCAAGCTGCCAGGAGTAAGCGCCACTTGACTTACAGGGGCAAATCCATCAGAGTGACTGCAGACTTCTCTAATGAAACTTTCCAAGCAAGAAGATAATGGTCATCTATCATTAATCTACTTAAACAGAACAATTTCCGGTCCAGAATTCTATATCCTGCTAAGCTAAGCTTTAAAATTGATGGAGAAATCAAACCATTTTACATGTATACAAACATTGAGGAAATTCGCCACCACAAGACCAGCTCTACAGGAAATACTTCAACCTTTTCTATATACTGGCCATCACAATGGATCAGCAGCAGGGTAAGAACTCAGAAATTAAAGGACAGAATCTAACTTCCACACTGATGCAAAAGATAAAAATAAGCAATGGACCATCACAAAATAAGATCAATAGAATACTACCACAATTATCAATTATCTCAATAAATGTTAATGGCTTGAATTCCCCACTGAAGAGACATAGATTGGCTGACTGGATTAAAAAACACAAGCCACCCATTTGCTGTCTGCAAGAAACACACCTGGCTTCAAAAGACAAATTAAAACTCGAAGTCAAGGGTTGGAAGACAATTTTTCAGGCAAATGGAATTCAGAAGAAAAGAGGAGTTGCAATCTTATTTTTCAGATACATGTGGATTTAAAGCAACTAAAGTAAAAAAAGACAAAGACGGTACTTTATATTGGTCAAGGGAAAAATACAACAAGAAGATGTTTCAATTCTAAATATTTATGCACCCAATTTAAATGCTCCCAGATTCTTGAAACAGACCTTACTCAGTCTGAGCAATATGATATCTGATAATACCATAACAACAGGGGACTTTAACACTCCTCTTAAAGAGCTGGACAGATCCTCTAAACAGAAATTAAACAAAGATATAAGGGACTTAAACGAGACCCTAGAACAAGTGTGCTTGATAGATGCATATAAAACACTCTATCACAAAGATAAAGAATACACATTCTTCTCATTGCCACATGGAATATTCTCCAAAATTTATCATATCCTAGGACACAAAACAAACCTCAATAGAGTCAAAAGAATTGAATTTTACCTTGTATCTTTTCAGACCACAAGGCACTAAACATGGAACTCAACTCCAACAAAAACATTCAATCTCACACAAAGGCATGGAAATCAAACAACCTTCTGTTAAATGACAGATGGGTGCAGGAAGAAATAAAACAGGAAATCATTAACTTCCTTGAGCATAACAACAATGAAGACACAAGCTACCAAAACCTGCAAAAGCAGGGATACTGCAAAAGCAATTCTGAGAGGAAAATTTATCACTTTAGATGCCTACATTTGAAAAAACAGAAAGAGAACACATCAACAAACTCACAAGCCATCTTATGGAATTGGAAAAAGAAGAACAATCTAAGTCTAGACCCAGCAGAAGAAAAGAAATATTCAAAATTAAATCAGAGATCAATGAAATTGAAAACAAAAGAATCATTCAGAAAATTAATGAAACAAGGAGTTAGTTTTTTAAAAAAATAAATAAAATAGATAAACCTTTGGCCAGAATAACTAGAAATAGAAAAGTAAAATCTCTAGTAATCTCAATCAGAAGTGATAAAGGAGAAATAACAACTGATGCCACAGAGATACGACAGATCATCTGCAAATACTACCAGAAATTCTATGCCCAGAAATTTGACAATGTGAAGGAAATGGATCCATATAATATACCCTCTCCCTAGACTCAGCCAGGAGGAAGTAGAGCTCCTGAACAGACCAATTTCAAGCACTGAGATTGAAGAAACAATAAAAATACTTCCAACAAAAAAAAAATGTCCTGGTCCCAGATGGCTTCACACCAGAATTCTATCAAACCTTCAAGGAAGAGCTTACCACACTGCAGAAATTACTCCAAAAAATTGAGAAGGAAGGAATCTTCTTCAACATGTTCTATGAAGCAAACATCACAGATCAATTTCACTCATGAATATAGATGCAAAAATTCTCAACAAAACCCTAGCCAATAGATTACAGCTTATCACCAAAAAAGTCATACATCATGATCAAGTAGGTTTCATCCCAGGGATGCAAGGCTGGTTTAACATACACAAGTCCATAAATATCATCCACCATATTAACAGAAGCAAAAACAAAGACCATGTGATCCTCTCAATAGATGCAGAAAAAGCATTTGATAAAATCCAGCATCCTTTTCTAATTAGAACACTGAAGAATATAGGCACATGTGGCACATTTCTTATACTGAGCGAAGCTATCTATGACAAACCCACAGTTAATATTTTACTGAATGGAGTAAAACTGAAAACTTTTCCTCTTCTGGAAACAGACAAGGTTGCCCTCTGTCACCATTACTATTCAACATAGTGCTGGAAGTTCTAGCCAATACAATTAGGCAAGACAAGGAAATAAAGGGCATGCAAATGGGAGCAGAGGAGGTCAAACTCTCCCTCTTTGCTGATTATATAATCTTCTACTTAGAGAACCCCAAAGACTCAACCACAAGACTCCTGGAAGTCATAAAAAAATATATAGAAATGTCTCAAAATATAAAATCAATGTCCACAAGTCAGTGGCCTTTGTATACACCAATAACAGTCAAGATGAGAGGCTAATTAGGGACACAACTCCCTTCACCATATCTTCAAAGAAAATGAAATACCTAGGAATATACCTAACAAAGGAAGTGAAGGACCTCTATAAAGAAAATTATGAGGGTGGTGCCTGTGGCTCAAAGGAGTAGGGTGCCGGCCCCATATGCCAGAGGTGGTGGGTTCAAACCCAGCCCTGGCCAAAAAACTTCAAAAAAAAAAAAAAAAAAAAAAAAAAAAAAGCCTAGAAGAAAATTATGAAAGGAAATAACAGAAGATATTAACAAATGGAAGAACATATCATGCTCATGGCTGGGAAGAATCAACATTGTTAAAATGTCTATACTTCCCCAAAGCAATCTACTGATTCAATGCCATCCCTATTAAAATACCATACCAATACCAATACCATTATAGCCTTTGTATTAACCTGGATGGAAGTGGAACACATTATTCTTAGTAAAGCATCACAAGAATGGAGAAGCATGAATCCTATGTACTCAATTTTGATATGAAGACAATTAATGACAATTAATGGCACAGTGGGGGTGGGGGAAGGGGAGAGCAGAGAAAGAAAGAAGGAGGGAGAGGTGGGGGAAAGGAAGAGCAGAGAGAGGGAAGGAAGCAGGGGGTGGGGTTTTGGTGTGTTTTTTTTCAAATGCAGAAAAAATGATGCTACATTTTGTATAGAACCAGAAAAAAACCCATGTAATAAGGCAATTCTTAGTAATAAAAACAAAGCCTGGGGCATCAGCAGACCAGATTTTAGGCTATACTACAAAGCTATAGTGGTCAAGACAGCATGGTACTGCACAAAAATAGAGACATAGACATTTGGAATTGAATAGAAAACCAGGAAATGAAACTAACATCCTACAACCATCTAATCTTCCATAAACCAAACAAGAACATACCTTGGGGGAAAGACTCCCTATTCAATAAATGGTGCTGGGAGAACTGGATATCCACATGTAAAAGACTGAAACTGGACCCACACCTTTCTCCACTCACAAAAATTGATTCAATATGAATAAAGGACTTAAATTTATGGCATGAAGCAATAAAAATCCTCAAAGAAAGCATAGGAAAAACACTGGAAGATGTTGGCCTGGGGAAAGACTTCATGAAGAAGACTGCCATGGCAATCGCAACAACAAAAATAAACAAATGGGACTTAATTAAAATGAAAAGCTTCTGTGCAGCTAAGGAGACAACAGCCAAAGCAAATAGACAACCTATACAATGGGAAAGGATATTGAATCAGACAAAAGCTTGATAACTAGGATCCATAGGGAACTCAAATTAATCCACACAAAAAAAGCCAACAATCCCATATATCAATGGGCAAGAGACCTGAATAGAACCTTCTCTAAAGCAGACAGTCGAATGGCTAACAAACATATGAAAAAATGCTCATCATCCCTATGTATTAGAGAAATGCAAATCAAAACCACTTTGAGATACCATCTAACCCCAGTGAGAATGTCCTACATCACAAAATCTCAAAACTGCAAAAGCTGGTGTGGATGTATAGAGAAGGGAACACTTTTACACTGCTGGTGGGACTGCAGACTAATATAACCTTTTGGAAGGAAGTATGGAGAACTCTCAAAGAACTCAAGCTAGACCTACCATTTGATCCTGCAATCCCATTACTGGGCATCTACCCAGAAGGAAAAAAAAAATTTTTATATAAGAACACTTGCACTAGACTGTTTATTGTAGCTCAATTTACAATTGCCAAATTGTGGAAACAAACTAAATGCCCACAAACCCAGGAATGGATTAATAATCTGTGGTATATGTACACCATGGAATACTATTCAGCCATTAAAAAGACGGAGACTTTACAGCCTTTGTATTAACCTGAATGGAAGTGGAATACATTATTCTTATTAAATCATCACAGGAATTGAGAAGCATAAATCCTATGTACTCAATTTTGATATGAAGACAATTAGTGACAATTAATGACACAGTGGGAGTGGGGAAGGAGAGAGCAGAGAGAGAAAGAAGGAGGGAGGGGTAGGGGAAAGGAAGAGCAGAGAGAGGGAAGGATGGAGGGGGTGGGGTTTTAATGTGTGCACACCTTTTGGGGTCAAGACATGATTGTAAGAGGGGCTTTACAACACAAATCCGATCAGTGTAACCTGGTTTCTTGTACCCTCAATGAATCTCCAGCAATGAAAGAAAGAAAGAAAGAAAGAAAGAAAGAAAGAAAGAAAGAAAGAAAGAAAGAAAGAAAGAAAGAAAGAAAGAAAGAAAGAAAGAAAGAATTAGTACCTGGTACATGAAAGGCATTTAGTAAATGTGATTTTTATTTTTTCTATCTGTTATAGTTTACCCAGCTCTTTCTACTGCAGTTTCCTTTCCTTCCTTCTTTTTTTCCTTCCTTCCTTTCTTCTTTCCTTCCTTCCTTTCTTCTTTTCTTCCTTCAAGCCTCTTTCCCTGTTTCTCTCCATCTCTCCTTGTCCTCTTCTTTAGTCACAAACTATGCACTCAAGGAGCTACTAATGCCTCAAAATTCTTGCCCCCATAGGACTGATTGGAAGTTCACCTATGAATGACTCAGACATGAACTAGAAAAATGCCCCTTTACAGTGGGACAGCCAAAGGACTAATAAGCTACAAGACTGCCATGTGGTTGTGGTTGTAGCCTATAATCTTATGGGTTGTGCCCTACACAGGACACCTAGCTCAGGGCTGGAGCAGGTACTGACATCTAAGCTAAGAGTCTCTTGCATCAACTGGAGAAAAAGGATGGCTTTTCTAATAGGTCTCTTCTGAAGGGGTGATGTACATGCTTGCAGCTGCCCTATTTTAGGACTCCACTAAGGAATCTTTGCTGCTGGCATCTGCGCTGCAGGCAGTGTACCTTGGTCTCCTGTTAGGGCCATTCTTTATCCACTCTCCTTTCTTCAGTGCCCCTGGCCACTTTCCCTACTCTGTACACCAGCAAAAAGGATTGGAAGTAGATCTGTTTCTTCAATGTGTACCTTTCTCTACTGCTTCTGTTACCTGAGTCATGTGTATGCATAGTGGTCACTCATGTTAACTAAAATAAAATCTAAGCTTCCCCCCCCCCCCCAGATGATTGAATGGACTCGCTCTTGGCCAAGTGGACCCCAGAAATATCCTAAAGCTGAATTTCTGGCCATGAGAAGGGAGGCCAAACATGTCTTATTACACCCCTCCCACCTTAGAACTCAGTAAAGCTTAAATCACATCTGCAGGTCATCAATTTATTTAACAGACACTTGAGTTTAGATATATATATATATATATATCCAGTGTTTTGCCTCTGATAAACAGACTTTCTTATCTTAAAACATTTTAAGCCTTTAGACAAATCTTCATTTATTTAAACAATCACAAATCAAAGACTTTTTAGACCCACCTATAACCTGTAATCCCCTGCTTCAAGATGTCCTGCCTATTCAGGCCAAACCAATGTATGCACACCTTATCAATTTATGACTTTATGTGTAATTCCTGTCTCCCTGAAATGTATAAAACCAAACTGTAACACAACCATGGCAAGACCACTTGCTTAAGACATGATGGCACTCCAGGCCATGGTTGTACATATTCAGCTCAGAGTAAATCTGGGTTTGGGTTCTTTTCTATTGACAATATGATGCTCAGATGTAGGACTCAGAGAAAATTAGCACCTCCCAAAGGAGTAGCTTGAACTTAATGCCAGGTATTTGCACAGTCCCCTTGCTCCTCCTGACTTTGAGTTTCTCCTTGGTAAGAACTGGTAAGTCCTCATGGGCCCTGGACATCCCACTTTTAGTTGAAGATCCTGGTTTATTCTGAGCTGTTAGTTTTTCTTCCTAGGAAGTTGTTTGGGATCCTAATTTTGATTTAGAAGTACATTCTAAAGGATCTTCCCCATTGATTGCCTCTTCCTCCCAAATTAATCTCAATTGGCTTTTCTATGCATTTTTGAAAGAGGAAACTCAACTGTCCTTTTTGTAGATAAATGAGACACTGAGTTCCTCACCTCAGAAGAGAGATGACATTTTACTCCTCCTAGTCAAAAGGCACCCTGGTGACTGAGGGACTAAGTGGGAGTGCCTAGATAACTCCCTATGACACAACATTTCCCTATAGCGGACCTCTCAAAAAAATTAAGGAAGGTTTGTAAAAATTAATTAGGAAGCATGTATAAGACATGATCACTTAGCATTTTGAGTCCACTCAGAGGTGAAGATTCCTGAAGAGAAACTGAGACACAGAAGAGGGCGGGAACAATATAGATACCCACAATCAACACACTGTGATTCAACACACTGTGATCCACTACACTAAACTCTATAGCACAGTTCCACTCCTTTAAAAGAAAAATGGAAAAGAAATCCTCTAAGAATGAGGAAAGACAAAGAGTACAACCCCCTTCAGGCACCACAGTTGGTTTATGGAGCCTCCACTTGTAAGAATTTGTGTAAATGGAAAGGTTCCAAGGCATGCCAGCTTTTCTAGGACTTCAGCTGGTTATGGCTAATTCTTGTGTGCAAGTGTTAACTGAAGGGAAAATTACATCAAGGAAAATTCAGAGCTCAAATGGTCCACTTGCCACTGTAAAGTTAAAATGTTGAATTTCTTGAACTCTTTGTCTATCTACTTTCCTTTATGCCTACTCTGAACTTGCTAACTTTTTCTGTTGATGTTGCACTAAACTTAGTGTTTATGGTCTTACTAATTCAAGGCTACTTGGAGATCTTACAACCAGTTCTAGCTAAAATGTAGACGTTGAAAACTCATTTAAACTGAAGAGGAAAAAAAAGGATAAAAGTGGTTTTTAAAAATCAACCACATGAAAACTGCTTCACCTAAAACTTTGAGTCATAGCCTTAATTAGGTTACCTGTCAGAACAACTAAAGTTTAGCCATGTTGACAAGTTCCAATTTTGTCAGAAGTAATTTGGATTCAGTTATCTTATAAACTAGTGACATTTTATTACTATCTTATGGCTAGAATTTTGAGGTAAAAGTTATTGGAATTTTGTGTGTATGTGCATGTGTGCATATGTGTTTAGATGTGTGTGTGTGTGTGTGTGTGTGTGTGTGTGTGTGTGTGTGTTATAAGACACTCTGTCACCCAGGGTAGAGTGCCATGGCCTCAGCCTAGCTCACAGCAACCTCAAACTCCTGGGTTTAAGTGATCTTCCTGTCTCAGCCTCCCAAGTAGCTGGGATTACAGGTGTGCACCACCATGCCCAGCTAATTTTTCTACTTTTTAGTAGAGACAAGGTCTCGCTTTCCTTAGGCTGGTCTCAAACTCCTGAGTGCAAGCAGTCTCCTGCCTTGACCTCCCAGTGTGCTAGGATTACAGGTGGGAACCACCCTTCCTGACCAAGAAGTGTTTTTGTATATATGTGTATTATATGTTGTATCTACATGGTCTCAGACTGGCTTATAAATAAGGGAGCACTAGTAAATTAATTAAAAAACACAAATGTTTTTCTATCTTATGTAAATTTAGTCATCTTTTATAAATAAGCTATTTGTTAAAGTGAGTATTATTGGTAAAGTAGGAATAAAAATGTTTTGAAATTATGAGCATACTTTTTTTAACCTAGATTTTGCTGAATATTTTTATATTCTTAAGGTGTCAGAGTTTGACACAAAGGTTATAAAACTATAAAGCCAACCAAATACAGAATGATCTGTGTTTATATTATTTTTGATAAGTAAGGCAAATTTATAATAATATTATTGCTTTAATAATAATAACCAAATCTCCTGCATTATCAGCAAAATTACCCATGTCCTTGGCTGGGCATAGTGGCTCTTATCTGTAATCCTAGCACTCCTTGAGTTCATGAGTTTGAGATGAGCCTGAGCAAGAAGAAGACCCGTCTCTACTAAAAATAGAAAAAACTAGCCAGGTATTATGGCAGGTGCCTGTAGTCCCAGCTACTTGGGAGGCTGAGGCAGAAGAATTGCTTGAACCTAAGAGTTTGAGGTTGCTATGAGCTAGGCTGAGGCCATGGCACTCTAATTTTATTTTTTTTTATGATAGATTAAAAATATGCACCATAGATGTGGCCTGACCCATTACCCTCCCTCCACCCAAAACTCCCCCCTCCTTTCCCCTTCCTTGGTCCTTTCCCCATAGTCTTGTGGTATAGTTGGGTTATAGCCTTCATGTGAAAGCTATAGTTTAGCTTCATAGTAGGGCTGAGTACATTGGATACTTTTTCTTCCATTCCTGGGATA
>CAUYPK010045854.1:0-27097 GCA_963574355.1 Loris lydekkerianus
CTGGAAGATATTGGCCTGGGGAAAGACTTCATGAAGAAGACCACCATGGCAATTGCAACAACAACAAAAATAAACAAATGGGACTTCATTAAACTGGAAAGCTTCTGTACAGCCAAGGAGACAACAACCAAAGCAAAGAGACAACCTACACAATGGGAAAGGATATTTTCATATTTTGAATCAGACAAAAGCTTGGTAACTAGGATCTATAGAGAACTCAAATTAATCCACATGAAAAAAGCCAACAATCTCATATATCAATGGGCAAGAGACATGAATAGAACCTTCTCTAAAGAAGACAGATGAATGGCTAACAAACATATGAAAAAATGTTCATCATCCCTATATATTAGAGAAATGGCCCACATTAGAGAATGGCCCACATCACAAAATCTCAAAACTGCAGATGCTGGCATGGATGTGGAGAGAAGGGAACACTTTTACATTGCTGGTGGGACTGCAAACTAGTACAACCTTTCTGGAAGGAAGTATGGACCTCCCATTGATCCTGCAATCCCATTCTTGGGCATCTACCCAGAAGGAAAAAATTCTTTTATCATAAGGACACTTGTACTAGACTGTTAATTGCAGCTCAATTTACAATCACCAAAATGTGGAAACAGCCTAAATGCCCACCAACCCAGGAATGGATTAACAAGCTGTGGTATATGTATACCATGGAATACTACTCAGCTATTAAAAAAAAATGGAGACTTTATATCCTTCGTATTAACCTGGATGGAAGTGGAAGACATTATTCTTAGTAAAGCATCACACGAATGGAGAAGCATGAATCCTATGTACTCAATTTTGATATGAGGACAATTAATGACAATTATGGTTATTGGGGGGGAAGGAATAGCAGAAAGAGGGAAGGAGGGAGGGGGTGGGGCCTTAGTGTGTGCCACACCTTCTGTGGGCAAGACATGATTGCAAGAGGGACTTTACCTAACAAATACAATCAGTATAACCTGGCTTATTGTACCCTCAATGAATCCCTAACAATAAAAAAAAAACCCAGAACATTCTCCTTAGTGAAGTATCTCAAAAATGGAAAAACAAGCATCCCATGTACTCAATACTAATTTGAAACTAGTAGATGAACAACCAGAGGCCCACAGGAGAAGAAAAACACAATTACATTCAAGAAGGAAGGTAAGAGGGGGAAAGAGCTCAGTAAACTCCCTCCTAACATATACAATGTGGGAATATATGGCACACCTCCTGGGTGAAGGACTCAACCTCAACTCAGACTTTTCCTAATAAGTTCAAACAATGCAACCTAATCGTATGTACCCTATATTCATCTGAAAGAAAAAAGGGGAAATTTTATCAAATAATTAATGAAATGGTATATGCTAGTTCTATTCTTTTGAAGCTAATGATCGATCTTTTAAAGAATAATAAGAACTCATCCTTGTGAAGTCCGGATGACCACAAAGTGGTCTGGTGATGATGGAAGGTGAAGAGAGTCAGCTCTAGGAAGGTGCTCCAAACTTTTCGAGTATTTTAATGGTGTATAATGTAAATTGTTCCTTCTCATTATGTAAGATAGCTACCATTACAACCATGCTTTTATTTGCCTCCTAATGCCTTATTAAGTACACTTTTCTAACATGTCAGTTTTATGTACACATATAATCTTTGCAGGTTTTATGTCTGTTTCCACATTCTTATGGGGTCTACCTGAGTCATCTTCAAAATGCTAACTGCTCCAATGAAGTTGCATCTGGTTCTACATGGAAGGACACTCAAATCTACAAATTTGGCTTATGCAAAATTGTCTCACATAATAGAAAATCAATAAGCAATGTATTCAGGCTGAGCTCTTGATCCAGGAGCTCAGCCATGTAACCAGGATTTGGCTTGTCTCCACCTTTCAGATTTACTGCCATCATATTACGTTCATTCTCGGGCTCAATGATCCAGGCTCCCTCAGAAGGCAAGATGAATATAACAGATCCTCTTCCCAGGCTGTCAATCCTAGTGGGGAAAGAAAACGTGTCTGTCCCCTATCAGCAAAAGACCCTTTGTTTCTGTTTTGCTTTGTCTTTGTATTCTATTTAAGTCACGAGCCTATGCCCATACCTATTCTTGAGCCACAGGTATGGAATATATTGATTTAGATTGAACTTATGTGCCAATTCCTGACGTTGGGGCAGAAAGTAAGAGAAAAGAAATATCCTCATATGAAAACAAGGGCTGGCTTTTTTCACTCTAAGAAGCTGGAATAGTTTCTGGGGGAGCAAACAGAAGAAATCTACTTCACTAACTTTCTTCCTGTAATGTATTTATAGAAAAGTCCTTAGAAACTTGACAAATAACAGCTATAGTTAATCATAGACAGAGAATACTAACCAGAGTTTAGTTTTCAAGTTTTAGAAGATAGAACACAAATTTTTACTATTCAGAGAGACAGATGACATTAATACTGCACCCCAAGAAATGTGAAAATATTTTCTTCTGACATTCTTGGAGTCATTTTGTTTTATGACTAGTGTTTACTTTTATATCTTACTTATTTGTAAAACAACAACCTGTGATGCTTATAAGAAATATTGTGTTTTAGATTACTAATCCCATTGATTAGAACATACAATGCCTGGGGTCTGGCTAAAGAACCTGCTATTTATATTATTGAACAAGTTGGTAGAATGCTGCACGTCAGCGGTTAGCAGCCTTAGCTGCATATTATAACCATCTGAACAGATTTTAAAAGTCCCAATGCCTGGTCTCTTAACCCAGATCCTTCAGAATTTCTTTAGGGTAGAATTCAGACCTATTTTTTTGTCTGCTTGTTTTCTTTTTTAAGTTCTCAGGTGATTTCAATATACAAGGTGGCCATAAAGTTCATGTGCAACTTAAAATAGTGTGCTTACATATGAACTTCATGGCCAACCTGTATGGCCATGTTTGAGAATCAATGCATTCTATAGCACAGCAGCTGTTCAGATGAACTTGGTAAGATACAGAAGCTTGGACCCTAGTCTACTTTAACAAGCCTAACCTTCTGTATCTTTATTAGCATTCTAGGTGATTGTTGCACAGACCAAAGTTTCCAGAACACTGCTATAGAGCTTTACTAAAGTGTGGTGCCCAAATAGCAGCATCAACCTCATATGGGAACATGTTAGAAAAGCGGCATCTCAGGGCCCACCCCTGACTACTGAATAAAGATCTGCATTTTAGCCACATTCCCTGGTGAGGTGGATGCACATTAAAGTTTGAGCATCTGTGCTACAGTCTCACTTTTCTTGCTCCTAGTAGCAACAAGCCCCTCTGGGGAGATGTTAAAAAATATCAAGCCCCACTGCAAGATACGAGGTCAATTAAGTTCATGAACTCATTCTAGAAAAAAGTGCTACATACCTCATGGTCAAATATCACTATGATCACCTGCAAAGTACTCCCCTTGGCCATCTGATGACCATAGTGATATTCAACCATGAGGTATGCAGCCAGATCTTGTGCTCTGATTAACTGAGTGGAATTCCGGGTGGAATCTCTTTATTAGTAATTTTTAAAATGGTTCCCGTGTGATTCCTGTATGCATGGCTGAACTGAGAGCCATGGCTACAGAAAAAAAAAAAAAAAGGGTATGCTTCTCAAAGGGCTCCAAGTTCAACCTCAGGGCAACATTCAGTAGCTCTCTGACTGGATAAGTTATATAACTCCATACCTTTAGCCTCCTAATTTGTAAAGTAGACACATATCAAAACTATTGGTTTTAGGCAAATCCTGTAGCTTCTGATGTATTCCCTGCCTTATGTCTCAGTTGCTAGGAAGGATTGATTTGCATGTTGATGTTAAAAAAAAAAAAAAAAAAAATCTGCAGCCAGATAAAGCTGAGAAAATAAGGAGCTAAAACTAATTTTTTATTAAGTGAAATACTGACCAAGAGGATTACATTTTCTATTTCTTATTTTCTTGTCTGACAACCCTGGGGTTTCTAAATGGGATCCTAGGTAGGCTGTTTTCTTCCCTACATCCTGCAGCTGTTTGAACGCCACTTTTTCCTCGCGTAGGTAAATCAAATGGTGCTTTATGCAACAGTGAGCTTGGTTGCCAGCGTACAGGGGGAAGCTGTCCTTCCATGAACTCTCCCTGAGTCTTCTTCCTCATTAAGTGCGCACAGCAATGAGGCTGACTGGAGTCAGCCTAATAGGCAAGGACAGCTCTTGGCTTTCAAGCTAGATTGTCAATAGGCATGTTTGATTCGGCTGCATTTCTGACCTAATCAGCTGCCAGCGGTCTCTCCACTGAGTTCCCTCAGGGCATCAGAGCAAGCTATATTTTACAATCTAACAGCTTAAATCAGCTCGATCTCAAGGAGCACGGGCCCGAAGAAGAAAAGCATGTTGGATGAAACTTGTATATGCAGAGAAGAAGCTTTCTGATGATGGTGAGTGTGTTTGTGCAGTACGTGAGCCTCGCCTGAAATCAGACCAGAGCCTCAGTTAGCGGTGCCCGAGTGATGTTTGTGAGAATAGGTGCATCTACGTTCAAATTAAACCCTCAGTTCACTCGGCATTCAGTTGTTCTTCCCTTTTTTTTTTTTTTTTTAAACTGGAGAACTTTCATTGAGGAACTTCTGCCGAAGCATTGCAAGAAAGAGAGCATTAACTTATCATCTGTGTGTGCTTGGTTAGGCTTCAGCCCTAGTTAAATATCAGCTTCCATCTTGAAGATGCCCTGGTCCTTGCTATATTTGACTTAGCCAGACAAGGAGCAGGTCAAATACTTTTGGTATTAGTGAGGATGCTTTCAGGAGCAGTTTACTGAAAACCTAAACAAATTGGATTAAATGTGGACAGAATTTACAGGCTTACATAACAAAGAAGTCCAAAGTCATTAGGGTTCATGCATGGCTCTTGATGCCCGGAAATTCTTTTTCAATTTCTGTCCTCCCGCTGGGCTTGCCCTCCTGACTTTGCCATCACAGTAGTAGAATAGTTGAAGTAGGTCTAGGCTTCATCTCTGCCCAAGCCCTGTCAAGTCTGAGAAAGCGGCTCAGTCCTTAGCTTCACTCTGATTGGTAGAACTTATTTTGCCTGCCTGACTCTAAGCCAATCATGTTCAAAAGGAATGACCTTATGCAAATCATCTGACAGCAGAGTCAATTCCACCCAAACCACATAGCTACTTCTCAATAAGCAAATGGATATTGTGGAGAATGCCAAAATTTCCTATGTACTTATTTTTTTTCTCAAGCTCTTAATAGAAAATAAATAATAAATATATATATTTTTAATAAGAGAATCTGAGTATGTATAAACTAAACTCTGAAACCAGTTCAAAATTGGCTTTGGCAATACCTTAGAGTCTCTTCTCAAAATGAGACAATGGAAATCTAAGTGAATTCCTAAGAATTATCCTGTGCAGTACAAAGCTATTTTATAATACAGGAGGCTTGTTTTCTAGCCATTGGAAGCCTCTGACAGAGTTAAGTGGTGTGTGTAAGTATGAAAGTGGAGGCAGCGACTCCCTGAATTTCTGTATCACTGAGTATAGTAGCTCGTGGCTAATATACCCATCCCAACTCCTCTCATCATTCTTTGTGACTTAAAATTCCTGCATGTGACTGGGCACTTATTCTACCTAATTCTATCTCACCTCTGTCACCCACTTCACTTTGAAACCCTGAACTTGGCACCACTGATAGTTTTATTACCCCTTCTCCACTTCTAAGACATTGTATATTTCAAAAAAACTCAGACTATCACTTTAATATTCTTGCTCAATCATTCCAGGACCTTTAACGCAATAATACTTTTATCTTCACAATCTTCCAGTCCATTGGTTGCATCATATTTCCATTATTCATTAACCTTCTCCTATTTTCTCTTGCCTCTTTAACCAGCTTCGATTTCATGACCCATTTTTATAATGACTCCCTTAAAAACACCTTAAATCCCTTTACTCTCTCATCTTTCATCTTGTTCAGATGGCTAGCTAAACATTAGTGAAGAAAAATCAAATAAGCAGATCAACTAGCTTCGCTTAAAATTCATGCCCACAGACCCCACCCCGCACTTCTCTCTGACAGTGCATCTCTGGTAAGACCGTCTCCTGCTCGCAGATGGCTGTTCCATTTCTCTTCTCTCTTCAAACCTTGGTTTTCTGCTTCCCACGCCTTCCATTCTCACATCATGGTTTGGGAAGATAGAAGTTATTGAAGTCATTGAAGGAAATTCTTCATTGCCTCACACAAAGCTGCCCATAACTGTTCCCTCTTTTGTAGACCTTCCTTCTTTTAAGAAGGAGAAAGAGAGGAGAGAGAAATGCAAGTTGGTGTTTAAGGGAGAGGCTGAAAAATCCCTGAAAATGGCTAGTGCTATTATCTGTACAAGAACATGAATGGACTTAGTGCCACTGAACTGTACATGTTAAAAAGGTTAACATGGTCAAGTTTACACTATGTGTATTTTACCATAACAAAATATGTTATTAATTATAAGGGGAAAAGCAGTAACTACATAGCAGGGAATCTATCACAAAAAGTAGGTAGGTGGAGGAAATATCCTTCCTTGATCTTTAGGCTAATCCCTTATACTCTGGATTTCATTGCTTCTTGTTTTATCAAAGACCTTACTCCCATGTATTGACTATGGTCTGCTCCTTCTGCCTCATATCCATTTTCTCACTCTGTGTGCTGGAAGGCTGATGTCTATGGAACGCATTATTCATGATCCCGTAAGTTTGGCCAGCTGGGAGCACAGAACATCACAGGGTGTGATGAGAGAGACTGCACTCCCTGGGCTTCACATTCTGAATGGCCTGACCACAAGTCTGGCAAGAGTACTTCTCCTCTATAGCCCCAGCTTCTGCTAAACAGCCACAACATTTTTGACTTCCACTTTAATTGTTCCCTTCCCCCTCTCTTTCAGAGGCACACCTGGTCACCTTCCTCTCACTGCTCTCCCTGGGTACTTGGCCAGCCCTCATCTTCATAAGTGGTCTGTACATTTACCCTTTGGGTGTCCCAGTGTTTCTTGCCAAAATCCTAAAATATATTTTTCCCATTCTTTGTCATCCTCTACAACGCCATAGAATCATTTCCAACCACATACAAACATGTGCTAATAATTTCCATGAAATGAGAAAATATTTAAACACTTCCCAGTATACTATGTGTGAATAAAAATTGAAAAATATCTCATTTATTTGTTGGCAGAGGAGAGCCATCAAGAGAAGATAGGATCTGACACAGCAAGGTCCCAGAGAGATGAAAACTTTTTTGATAGAAGCTTATCCCTGGAGGTATTTTAAGTGTTATAAGAGCATAAGAGAAGAGATCAAGGACTGAATTAGAAAGTGAAAGCTGAACAGACCTCTTGCAGTCTCCTAGAGCTACATAAATGAAAACTGAATTTAAAAGTTATCAAAGTGATCACCATTTGAGAGGCCAATGAGAAGGAAAGTCCAGAGAAGAGAGCCTGGAACTCTAGGCTGCTTTTACCCCGGAGGCATTTGCCAATCCACAAGCATTATCAAGCAAGATTGAGAAAATGAGCAGAAATTTCTGTTAAGAGACTGAGGATCAAAGCACAGATTTTGGTAGACTCACAGAGCTGTAAGACAAAAATTGGAATTCGGGGCCCTGAAAGCATTTGGGAGTCTCCAGCAGTGACTCCTGAAGAGCCACACCTTAGGATTAAAAGTACATGGTAATTCAGACAGACCTTCCCCGTCTGAAACCCAGTCCTACATTAGCCAATGCTGATGGAATTGAGATCATCTGCCCCAGTCTAAAACAGCTAGACTAGAGGAAAATATCATCACCCAGAGACACAACATCTTTTCATGTCCATCTCTCCATGCACTGAAAAATTATTAGACATGCAAGGAAAGGAAACCAAGAAGAACCGTAGTAGAAAAAAACACACAGTGAATTCAGATGTTGAAAATGGGACACAGACTGTAAAATAACACTGATCAGCATATCCAGTCAAATAAACAAGAGATGAGGAATTTTTCTAGAGAAATGGAATCTATTTTCAAAAGTATCAAATCAAAAATTGAAAACCGAAATAAAACAACCAAGTATAAGCACTCAAAGGATGAGTTTAATAACAAATTAGAACTAACTAAAGGGGAAAAAAATCACTGAACTCAGAAAAAGAACTTCACAAGAAAGAATTCATACTGTATTAGAATGGTTAAAAAGGTTTAAAAGTTAAAAAAGAATGAGGTTGGCTGGCGCCTGTGGCTCAAAGGAGTAGGGCGCCGGCCCCATAAGCTGGAGGTGGCAGGTTCAAACCCAGCACCAGCCAAAAACCAAAAAAAAAAAAAAAAAAAAAGCATGAGATCTGTGGGGCAAAATAAAATAATTTAATATTTGTGTAATTGGATTTTCATAAGGACATATATATATGTATATATATGTGTGTGTGTGTTTATGCATATATGTACACCCACACACCTGTGCGTGTGTGTGTATGTAAAAATAGAGAGGCAGAGAAGAGAGACAGAAAGAGACAAAGAGAAAATGTAGTAAAAATCACTATTTGAAAAATCAGTGAAGATTTTTCCAAAATACACAAACTCCATAGATTTAAGAATCACTACAAACTCCAAGCAGGATAAAGACAATCAAACAACTACTTGATGTGCTTACTCATGTAAGCACTTTGTAGAAAACTTATAAAAACCGAATACAAAAAGAAAATTATAAAAATCAGTTGTATTAGGGATGTGTGTCTGTGAGGAGGTGGGTAGATTGCATTCAAAGGAGTAATAATAAAAATGATGATCCAACTCCCAACTAAAATGATGGAATCTGGAAGATAATATAATGATTTTCCCGAGTGTTGAAGGAAAATAATTTTAAGCCCTGTGGAAATATTTTCCAAAAATGAAGGTAAAATAAAGACATCAAACAAACAAACAACAACAACAAACCCAGCAAGTTCATCTTGAAAACATATTGCACCAGTGGCTGTGGGATGTACAGGAGGGCTTCTGGGATGCTGGTAATGCTCTGTTACAATCTTGAGTGGTGATTATACAGATGTATCCACTTGATATAAAATGTTTGATCTGCATACCTATAATTTATGCTCTCTTCTCTATATGTTACATACTTTAATTAATTGTTTAATTATAAATACATGACTCCCTTCTTGTAACAACTTATTTTTATACTATACTTCATAGTAAAATTTCTTGGAAACATCGTCTATTCTTGATAGATCAACTTCATGTCTCATTTTCTTTTCACTTTATTTCAATCTAGTTTCTTTGTCCTTTTATATTTTAATTGACACATTTTAATGTTATCTATTTGAGGGGTACTGTTTGATGTTTTGGTATATATACAAGGGTCTGGCAGAAGTAACACCCTTTTTGTGCTTCCGTGGGATATTGTTAGTTACAGAATTACATACACAAATAATGGCACAAATAACTCCATTTTTATGAGCTGCTAGTCTATGCCACACTTTTATTACAAAACCATTAGCATGGAGTTCTGTAACACAGCAATGTCACACTCAAGCACAAAAGGGTCTTCCTTCTGCTGGACTCTGTATATATTGTACCATGATCAAATCAGAGTATTTACCGTGGAAAGCACTAAGTGCATTTACCATGTCTTTGTAGTAAGAACATACAAAAAACTTTTTTCTGGCCATTTTGTAATGTAAATACTTCACTGTTAACCATCATCACCCAGCTGTAAAATAATAGAACGCCAGAACTTATTCTTCCTATTTCATTGTGACTTTGTATCTGTTGATCAACCTGTCCCTAATCCTGTTCCCAGTCCCACCTCCTCAGTCTCTGATAACCACACTTCTACTCTCTGATTCTCTGAGATCAACTCATTTGGGGGGTTAGAATCCACATGAGTGAGATCATGCCTCTCACCATATATAAAAATCAACTTAGAAGGATTAAAGACTCAAATTTAAAATCCAAAATCTAGAAACGACTAGAAGAAAATGGGAAAAATGCTTTCCAACACAGGGCTAATCAAGTACTGTAAATATAAGATCTCAAAAACACAGGCAACAAGACCAAAACTAAACAAATTGGACTATGATAAACTAAAAAGCTTTTGTACATCATAAGGAACAATTGACAAAGGGTAGACACAACGTATGGAATGGCAGAAAATAAGTGCAAACTATATCTTTGACAAGGGGTTAACTTTCAGCAGGTATAGGGAGATCAAGCAACTCAACAGCAACCCAGATAATTCATTTTAAAAAATTGGCAAATGACCTTAATAGACATTTCTCAAAAACAGATGTTCAAATGACCTATAGGAGAGTGAAGAAAATGCTCACCAGGGAAATGCAAATCAGCCTAGCCTCTTTTTCTACAACTTAATTGACGCTGTTCAAAATCATCATTGCCCTCCCCAACGATGTTGTAAAATGCAAGTACCAGATGGGTCCCCATCTCACTTTGCATTTTGGGACCACAGCTTACCCCCATCTTGAGACAGTTTCCTCTCTGAGTTGCTGTGATGCCACCTTCTTCTAGTTTTCCTTTCATCTCACTAGCTGCTGCTCTTCAGATTCCTTTGTTAACTCACACTCCTCTGCTTGACCTCTAAATGTTGGAGGACCCTGGAACCCTGTCCAGATACTCATGTCATTTGTAATTCAAACTCTTCCTGCATTCATATCTCCAGTTTAGGATTGAAAGTTGAGTTCTAGACATGTTTGCTTAACTGTCTCTATCAAGGGTCAACACTCACTTTCTATAAAAGTTCAGATAGTAAATACCTTAGCCTATGCAGGCCATATGGTCTCTGTCACAGCTACTCAGCTCTGTGTAGCATGAAAGCAGCCTTCAACAATACCTAAAAGAATGGACATGGCTGTATTTCCAATCAAACTTTTTCACCAAGATAGGTGGCAAGCAAGATTTTGCCCAAGGACTATACTTTGTTATTCCCTGGTCTATAGAATACTCACTCCTAAATCTCTAATAGGTGTTTTTATATCAACAAGTTTGAAATATTCCATCTTGCAATGGTAAATTTTATGTGTAAACTTGTCTAGGCCATAGCACTCAAATATTGGGCCAAATCATCTAAATGTTTCTTTATGAAAAACCTATTATTTTAGATGAGATTAACATTTAAATCAGTAGACTTTGGGTAAAGCAGATTATCCTCTATAATGTGGGTGGGTCTCATCCAAAGACTTGAGGCCTACCTACCTCCTTGAAGGAGAGAATTTAGTCAGCAGACTGAGTATCTTCAGATTCAAACTATGACATGTCGCTGGGTTTTCAGGATGCTGATCAACTCTGAAGAATTGGGACTTATTAGCCTTCACCAATTGTGTGAATCCATTCCTTGAAAAGAAATCAATTTCTCTCTCTCTCTCTCTCTCTCTCTCTACACACACACACACAAAATTGGCTCTGTTTATCTGGAGAACTCTGACTAACACCCTCCCCAGTCTCCATGCTATTATCTTTTCTGATTATATATATACCTCTTTATGGTTTGAACCATTATTATTTTCTACCTGTATAAGTTTGGTAGCCAGCAAATTAATATCCTTTTAATCTCTCCTCTCCAGAGAAGTCATAGTAATATTCATAAACACAAAATCATGTTCCTCTTCTGCTAAAAATGACTCAAAACAAAACCCAAATATCCTGCGGAGACCTGCTAACATGTGGGAAGGGAAGATACAGGACACTGAAGCGTCCTTCTAAATGAACAGCTATTTTCTGGCTCCAAGGTATCCAGCAATGCAGGTCTGGCATTGCCAGATCTTTTGTTTTAAATAGAGGCCTCTCAACCAAGATTCTTTCATCTTTAAAATTTCTCAAACTCCTTATCAGGGTTTTTGAAGCTCTTTTAGATTTTGCTTTTCTTTCCATCTTTCCAAATTCCTTTCTCCCACATCACTACCTTCACTTCACCCTCTAGTCATGGTGATCAAAGTGTGATTTTTCCATCTGTGCCAGGCTGTTTCCCACCTCCAAGCCTTGGCACCTGCTCCTGCTGGGACTCAGGCTTCCCTCGGTCTCCTATCCCTTTGTTCCTTTGACTAAAGCTTTCTATTGGCTCCACCAATTCTAGCTGAATTAGCTGCCTCTCTTTGGGGTTACAAAACTGTCTTATGCATCTCCATAAGAACTGGTACTCTCGCTGCATTTCAATTGTCTATGCCAATAGACGATGGACTAACTGCTCGAGTACAGAGACAGCTATCTTTGATCTTTTTGCATTCAGTACAGGAATGGCCATGAAAGAGACTTAGCCCTACTCCTAGGTTTTGACTGTTTAAACGGATTAAAATATCCTATTTCTCCCAGAGGCCCTGTCGCTATCCAAGGTGCTGGCCACCTTGTCCTGCCTGGCTGCAACCAGCCTTGCTCATGATAGTGTGAGTGTGATCCATTGCTCCTAGGCCTGAGGTACTAGATGGGGCTACCTGCTTCCTTGACCTCTACATTACCAGAGTCTGTGGCCCTCTAAGACTGTCAGAATTAAATTTATGCTTTAGTACAAGGCCTCAGTTTCTTATCTGTACTTCTGGGGTCAGTATCTGAAACCAGACTGAGTTTTTCAGTAACTGTTTTGACCTCCAGGGTAAATAAACCTTCTGCCCCAAATCAGCCAGGGCTCTCCCTGAACCGTCTACCCACTTCCTGAGTACACCCTGCACCAATCCTCAGACCTGTTTCTACATGTCTTGATACGTGTATGGGATACTTATTTTTACCCCTGAGAATGTCCGAGAAATTGTTCCTCAATCCTTTTCCTACAGGTGGGGGGTCGGGGGGGGAGCGGAATCTTTGAATGGGAGAAAGTTCAAGGTAAAAGCACAGACTCTGTATTTCCTCAGATCTAAGTTTAAACCTTGGCTTTGTTAGTGACTAGATATACAATTTTGAGCGATCTGCTAATGCCTCTGAATCTGTTTCCTCATCACTAAAATAGGAAGAGTAATACATGCCTCATAGAGTTATTAAGAAAATTGAAGCTAATGTGCTTAAAAGCACTTAGTTCATAAGCTTTTTAAGTTTTTTTTTTTTTTTTTTTTTTAAAGTATTAATATATAACAGTGCAGCCATGGTCTTATCCCTGGTCCCAGTGTGAGCTTGGCCTACCTCTCCCCCTGTGGAACATTCTCTACCTTCTCCTATTCTCTCCTGACACATGTTTTGCTGCTAATAACTCTTGCCTGTGATCTCACAGTTCATTGCAACAGCTGGCTCAGAGTGGAGAAAACACATGAATCAGACGGGATGAGAGGAGGAGGAGGCTGAAGACAGAAGCTCTGACTACCTAGGTGACAAGGAATGGAAGGGAGAAAGAGTAAGAGATTTTAGTAAGATTAGGGGGAGGGCTGTTTACCTTTCAGGTGAGATGGGTTTAAATTTCTCTCTGTGTTTGCCACCCAATATGCTGGGGTTAGGCTAATAGCTTCTGGGAGGGACAGCCAAGCAGAGATTTGGCAACCAAAAAGGGAAAACTACAAATGAGATCTGTCATCTGAAGTTCACTGAAAGAGGGAAGGAAAGAAAAGTGGAGGAAGAATGATGAAAAAGAAGGGAACAAGGAAAAGACGTCCCATGGATCTTCCTGTCTCACTGACCTTCTGAAATGCTTGGAAACAGGCTTCCCAAGACTTTTGCAATTAGAAATTACTTTTATAAAATAGGAGTTTCATGAGAAAAAGTTCAATTCCAAAGTGTGACACTCGAAGCCATGCAAAACATAGTCCCTCCCGAACCCTCCATCCCCATCTCTTGCCACCTCATCCCCTCATGTACACAGAAAGATATAGCAAAGCAAATGGAATTAGTATTTTTGTGAATATAAACTGCCGGAGTCGGAACCCATTAGTCTCTGGAAGTGCTATTCCTCATCTTTCAAAGACAGTAGAAATGATATCTCTCTCCTGGAGGAAACACAGGGTTCAGGATAAAATGACTAAAGTGCCGGCTATGGGTCTGTGAGATCCTGGCAGGATGATGTCCCTTCTCAGTCAGATCCTCATCTGTAGCGACATAAAATGTTTATTGAGTGCTTACTAAGAGCTGGGTTTTATGTCTGCATCCTCTCTGGTAATCTTCTCAACAACCCTGGCATACGTTCTAATATAACCCCCATTTTCTCTACAGTAAAACTGAAGCTTAGAAATATATTGCCTTATTGTCTAGAGTCACAGATTAAGCATGAAGTTGAGCCATGCAGCCTGGTATCAGAAAATGTAATGATGATTACTTGATGGCTTTCTTTTTTTTAAAAAAAAGTTACATTTAAATGTATGTAGGTGTCACCTAATATGTGTCAGGTGTTGCTGTAGACACTGGGGACAGACAGGTAGCAAGCAGCAGAACCAAGATCCTAGTCTTAGTCTTCAACTTTCAATTTTATTTCACTATTGCACTCAGCTGCTTCCCAATTCATGTGTCTTCATATTCAAAGAGGCTATTAACCTACCACATCACCACCACCTGGATCCTGCAAAGCAAATCAAATGGAGTTAGCATCTTTGCAAATACGCATTGCCTGAGTTGAAACTCAATTGGTCCCTGGGAATTGCTATCCCCTGTCTTTCAAAGACAGTAGAAATGATATTGCTCTCCTGGAAGAAGTCTGAGGTTTGGGATAAAATCACTGAAGTGTATGTGTGTGATCAGTCTGTGTGATCCTGGCAGGATGACTTTGTTTTTTAGATGCTCATCTGTAAATGGAAAGGGATGGATGAGCTGGTTCCAAGGTCCTTTTAGCCCTTGTGAAAAGGAATCTATTTACAGAAGTTCTCCCAAAACTAGTAGTCCAAAATGCTTGAAGACTTGGAGTTTGATGAAAAGAAATTAGGAACACAAGGTTTGACTAATTGAAGCACAATCTTTTTAACTCCTCTTATTCTGCCTTTTGAAATGCTGGATTGTAACCTCAGGCCTAATTAGCTGCAAGGTTCTCCTAAAGGCTTCAAAATACAGACACCCAGGTTTTCTCAGGAGAGAACCCATGTGGGCAATTGTGTTGATGCATTCCTGGGGCTCTATCCAGGAAAAAAATGCTTCAAGGAAAGTTGTCCTTAGGCTTCTCTTCTTCAGTATCTGAACATGGGGTGGTAGTTAAAAGCTTAAACTCAAAAACCAGATGGGAGAGATTATGAGTTTAACTCTTATCCCTTAACTCCTCTTAGCCTGTTTCTTTCCCTATATCTTGAGAATAATTATTGTACTTCCCTCCTTGGGTGTGATCAAACAAGTTGATGTGAGTATAACTTAGCCCCTACCAGAAAGATACTGAGATATGCAATGATCAACAGTGAAGGCCTCAGGGTCATAAATGTGTCTGGGCTCCTCACACTATTATTATACTGGCTTGGATAGTTTATGGCCATATTTCAGTATTATTATACTATCTTAGAAGCACAGAGACCTTGATACTCATGAGTAGTGCCATTGGCACTTTGGAAGAGGAGGGTTAAAGAGAGAGAAAAGGAGCTTCTGGAAAGTGTCCTGGGTTGCAGAGCCAGCAAGGCTGTGAGCACTGAGAAAACCGTCAATTTTCACAAGAACTGTTGGTAGTGGCCCCCTCTGCCCTGTCTTCTGGCTGGCTCTCTACTTTGATGAGGGTGGGGTTGTTTATGCAGAGAAATCCTGGCCATGCATTAGAAGGCTTGTTTGCTCCTGAAGGGTATAACATAAGAGCAGGGCTTGCTGTTCATGAATTAAGAAACACAATGCCCCCTCCACTAGTCTGCCCTATGCCCCAGCATCAGTCCCTTGTCTGCTTACAAACACTGAGCCAGAGCAGAAATTGCAAACTTGGAAGAGATGCAAGCAACTCATAGAACCAGCCTCCCATCACTTATTTATTTTTCCCCAACCATTGTTGAAGAGTATTTAGCAAGTATATTTCCTGAAGGCCATTCTTTTTGTAAGAAACCCCATCGGTGATTTAATTAAGCCTACATAAATGCTAAATGGGATTCAAACAGAATGGGATTTGCTGATTTGTATGTGTTGAAATAAATTCCTTGTTCTGTTCTAATTGAATAGATTGAACACAGACTGTATTTGTTCTTATCCTACAGCCACTTTCATGGGAGTAATAAATTGGAAATGTTATCTGGCTTGATACACCAGTTTTTCTGAGAAAATCACTCTGCCAGTAGTGAGGGAATAGAAGGGCTAAAAACATCTCTGTTCTCAAAGTCATATGTCACAAACCATGGACACTAAGCTTATGACCGCTGCTTGCAAGAGTTTGGTAAAATAGGTATCTCACAGACCTCACATATACCAAATAATGTTGAAATTTAGTATAATCTCCCCCTCCCAAAAAAAAAGCAATTTGGAGACATTAAAAGAGAGCTTGAAGATTATCAGTAGGTTCCAAGCTTCCATTCTCATATTCCACATATGGGATTCAAGTCTAAAGAAATAATTCCAATTTGGAAAGAAGATACATGTATGAAGATGTTCACTACAGTGTTAGCTATAGCAGCAAAATCAATAAACTGCAACAAAATTTTTGCAACATTTCCCAAATGGTAAATGATTAAGCTGGCTATGACTCTTTATAGAATATTATGCAGCACTTAACATGAGGGTTACAAAGATTATGTGGGAGATTATTTGAAGTATAATTTTAAGTTAAAGTAAATATAAACACACTTACATATCACAACTACCCTTTTAAAAAATATATGACATCATGCAATATCCAGAATAGGGAATTTTATGTGGACAGAAAGACAGACAGAGTGGTTGCCAAAGGCTGGGGAAAACAAGAATGGAGAGTGATTGTGAATGCATGCAGGGTTTCCTTCTACAGCGATGAAAATGTTCTGGAATAAGATACTGGTAAAGGTTGCACAATGTTGTAAATGTAATAATAGCACTAAGTTGTACCTTAAAATAGTTAAAATGGTAATTTTTATGTTATGTGTACTTATCACAATTTTTAACAGGATATGACAAAAGATGAAAAATAAAAGTATCTAAAATTTTATGAGTAGTTATTTCAGGGGGTGGGATTATGGGTAAATTTTACTATGTTTTAAAATTTTCTGTAATGTTAGTATTATAGAAAAGCAGAATCGGGTATTATCAGAATTCATCCAGGAAGGCTAGTGGCTGTAGTTTTCCAAAACCCATTCCTTGCCCCAACCAATGTAGATCTTATATGACAAAATTGGAAACTGAGGTAAAACTACATCAGAGGACTTAGCCTATAAGAGAAACAGTAGAAAGTTGGTTAAGGAGTTCAGTATATAGAAAATCTAATATCTAGAATTCAGTATATAGAAATTTTTTCAGTGCTTCAGAATTACCTTCATTTCCCTTCTCAATCATTATTCATTTTTTCCTCTTTTTAGTATACCATCATTATGAATTCCAAACAGGTACTGTAGTTTAGTCTTGCCTGTTTTTGAACTTTATATAAATGGAATCACATATGGGTATTCCTCTCTGTTTGGCTTCTTCCATACAAAGTTACATAGTCACCCATAGTGTTGCACATATAGATAGTTCATTCATTTCCATTACATGAATGAACCACTATCTTGATCTGACTCATGTTATGAAAAAGCTTGTGGTTTCTGGTTTTAGCTCCAATATATCAAAAGCTGGGAAGTCATCATCCTGCCGTCACAACAAGAAAATGGCTGAACATACTGAAAAGTAATAACTTTCCTTAGATCTATTAATTAATTGAGATGGCAGGATAAATTGCCATCTCCAAATGGAGAGAGATAAATAAAGAGAAAACAGATCAGCTTACTGAAGCAGAGGCCCCTGGAGCCCACAAAAGGTAGAAACTCTTAAACTGTAACTTTGATGACTCTCTGGAAGCTGAGTATGGAACAGATTGGAGTTAAAAGCTCCTGGGAGCCCAGTTTAAGGAAGATCTCCACACTTTTATGGATTTTATCTCTACCAGTCTCACTAGGTTCTCACAGTGAAGATCAACAATAAACAGTAAAAAAAATCCTCTTATGTTTGGTCAAGGGAGGAGAAGGTAACCATTTTGAAATAAGGCCACAGCGTTTTCCATAACAAGACCTACCTGGCAAGAAGAAAGACATCATCATGGTCTTACCCCAGCTGGGGGAAGGGAGATCCCTTGCTGCAGCTCCCTGTAGTTTTCCTGTCTCACTTAAAGGAAGATATAAGCTGAGAAGCATCTAGAAAGCTAACAGGCTCCCCAAAGACTAAAATCACTCTTAAGATTATAGAACACTTTTCCTCACAAGTTGCCACATTATCAGAGTTCCTATAGAATGGATTACAGCTGAAAGAGCTACAAGGATCAGAGTCTATTTAAGAAAGAGTTTTTAGAGAAACCTGGAGACAACTGTGGAAACAAAAACTTGGACATTAAAGTGAACATAGGCCTCTGACTCTTATAGCTACAGAAAAAGTAAACATAACATAAGTTCTAGCTAGATAAACATAAAACATCTCTAAAGGCTTATCCATATTAGTTAGTATTACACCGATACATTAATCATATCAAGATTTCAACAACAACAAAGCACTAGATGTGTTAAAAGGTGTGTAAAAACACAGTCTGAAGAGACAAAGTGAGCATCCAGACCAGACTCAAACATGGAAAAGAGATTGGAATTATTCAAACCAGAAATTTAAAATAACTACATAGATGCAAAGGGCTGTAATGGAAAAAGTGCAGAACATGTAAAATTGGGTGAATAATGTAAGCAAAGAAATGGAAACTAAGAACAAACTAAAAGCAAATGCTATAAATCAAAATGATTACAAAAATGAAGAACACTTTGATGGGCTAATAGTTAACTAGATGTGATTGTTGAAGGGTCAGTAAAATGAAAGTATGTCCACAGAAACTTCCTGAACTGAAATGCAAACAGAAAAAAAGAATGAGAGACAGAATAGGATAGCCAAAAACTATGAGGCAGTTATAAAAGATGTAATATATGCATAATTGTAAATGCCAAAGAAAGAAGCAGAAAAATTTTTTGACATGGTGGAGAATTTTCCAAAATTGATGATAGATACTAAACCACAGATATAGAAAGCTCAGAGTGCAACTTTAATAGCAAAATATCTACCCTACCCCTAGGCATATCATATTCAAATTGCAGAAAAGCAAAGACAAACAGAAAAGCTTAAAAAGAGCCATAAGGAAAAATAAATCATCTTACCTATAGAGGAACAAGGATCAGAATTACAAAAGACCACATATCAGAAACTATTCAAGCAAAAAGAGAGTGGAATAAAAAATTTAGTGTAGATTAAACACACACATGCACACACATATGCATACACACACATGTACACACACCAATATAGACATTTGTATTCAGAAATATTCTCAGACAAACAAAATTGAGAATATTTGGTTGCCAATAGACCTGCTTTGTAAGAAATATTTAAAGGAGTACTTCAGAGAAAAAGAAAATATTGCAGGTCAGAAACTCAAATCTAAAAAAAAGATGGAGACTTTACCTCTTTTACATTTACATAGATGGAGCTGGAACATATCCTACTTAGTAAAGTATCTCAAGAATGGAAGAAAAAAATACCCAATGTACTCAGTACTATTATCAAACCAATTTACAATCACTCACACTTTCATATGAAGAATAGATCACAACTATGGCCCAAGATAAAGGAGGGAGGAAGGGGGTAGGAGGGGTAGGGAGAGGTCAGATCGACAGAGGGTGAATGGTGGGATCGCATCTATTAGTATAGAATATAAATATCTTAACACAATAATTATGTAAATGAGATAAAGTATATATTTTTAAAAACCTCAAATCTACATTAAGAAAAGAAGAAGATCAAAGAAGGAATCAGTGAAAAGTAAAATATTTTATTTTTATTATAATTGATCTAAAAGATAACTGTTCAAAGCAATAATAACAAGAATGGATTGGATGATTATGGGAGGTAGAAGTGGATGGCAGTGATAGTGTCAGGAATTGGAGGGATGAATTAGGACTACTTTGTTATAAAGTACATTCACCACATGTGAAGTAGTATTAGTTTATTTAAAAGAGTACTTAAATTATTTGTAAGGGTATGTTGCACTCTCAAGCAGCCAGTATCTTTTATTGATACGTAATAATCATATATATTTTAGAGGTACATGTGGTATTTTTATACCTATGTACAATGTGTAATAATCAAATTAGAGTAATTGGGATATCAACTACTTCAAACTTCTTTGTGGTGGGACTATTAAAATTCTTCTCTTCTAGATACTTTGAAATATATAGCAAATTATGGTTGACTATGGTTTCTTTGCTATACTATCAAATTTTAAAACTCTTTCTATGCAACTATATTTGTACCCCTTAACTGACCTTTCTTTCCCACCACATATAATTAATATGCTAACAGAAGACAGAACACAGAGTCATATAAAATGCTCAACTAAAAGGTGAGAAGGCAGAAAAGAGGGGAAAAAAATAAAAAGCACATTTAATAAAGGTTAAATAGCTACAAACATGGTAGATATTAATCCAACTACGTAAAAAATAAACTTAAATCTGAATTCCTGAAATATACCAACTAAAAGAAATAAATTGTCACAGTAGAGTAAAATAAGAAAGATACAGCTATGTGCTTTCCATTAAGAAACCCAATTTAATATTAATATGCAGAATAAAAGCAAATGGATGGGGAAAGCTAACACTAATAAAAAGAAATGTGAAGGTCTTATGTTAATTGTAGTCAAAGAAGACTTTAGAGCAAGGAAACTTGTCAGACATAAAAAGAAGCATAACACAATGGTAAAAGAATCAATTCTACAAGAAGACATAAAGACATAACAATCTGTGAGGTATATGCACCCAACATCAGAGCATCAAGTTACATGAGGCAAAAACAGGTAGACCTGAAAGGAGAAACAGATAAATCCACCATTAAAACTGGAGACAGATTCACCTGACAAATAATCAGTGAGGATATTATTGAGCTGAACAGCACCTGTTAACCATATGTAATTAATATTTATATAATAAGAGAGGACTTCAAAATATGGAAGGATGGAATTAAAGGATGAAAATAAAAATGTAAATTTTATTTCCCAACATAAGATCCACTAAAGTCAACACATTTTTATAAATAATGATATAAGCCATTTTCTCCATCCTCAAAGAACTAACCAAAATTTAAACATGTCTATGCAGTCTTTTTTATATGATTAAATGAAGAAAAATGAATGGATTAATAAATTGTGGTATCTATATACCATGGAATACAATGGAGCCTTTAAAAAAATGGAGACTTTACCTCTTTTGTGTTTACATGGAAGGACCTAGAACATATTCTCCTGAGTAAAGCATGTCAAGAATGGAGCAAAAAGTATCCAATGTACCCAGTACTTCTATGAAATCAACTTATATTTACTCACACATTTTTATGAAAGATAGAACATAACTATAGCCCAAGATGAAGGAGAGAAATGGAGTGGGAAGGATTGGAAGGGGAGAGGTTTGATAGAGGGAGGGTAAACAACAGGACTATGTCTATGGAGTATATTGCAAGGATACAAGTCCAATCTACCAAGTGTAGAACATAAATGTCTTAACATAATAATCAATTAAATGAGGCAAAAGCTATGTTGATTGGTTTGATGTAAACATGTCAGATTGTATAAAAATATCAACACATTGTACCCCACATATGCATAAATGTATTCATGATCTATGTGTATATGACTTAATAAAAAAATAAATAAAGAGTTTGTAAGATTAGGAAACAAAACAAAAAAGGCAGTAGGAGACAAGATGGCTGACTGGAGCCAGCTTTCCACAGAGACTCCCATTCAGAAGAGAGTTAAAGGACAGAAGTTTAGCAAGTAAGCTGATGGTTTGGAGCTGAGCCAGTAGAGAAGGTTGAAGAATGCACATCAACCCTGCTGAGGCAAGCTGTGACATTAAGGATACAAACAAAAGGTACGAAATCCATTGCCAAGTGGATGGGAGTCCCCTCCCCCATGAGAAGGGCTCACAGTACTCCACACAAACAAGCATGCAGAGTTCAAACATCCTCCCATTTTATCCCACAGGACAGACCCTCTCAAAACCAGACCTCCTTCCCCTATTAGGGTGCCATGGCACTCTCCTGCCAGGAATAAACTGTATAAAACTGTATATATTCTCTACCTGCAATTCTGAACTCCCAGCACTTCCCTCCACTCTCACCCTGAGGTATGGAAGCCTATTCCCCACAGAGACCAGATTCTTGGGCATTTTCTTGAGAGGTTCTGGATATGACAAGACCAGTTGCTGGTCTGTGCTGATTCTGTGGCACAGGAGTAGGGAGAGGATGGTCAGCTGAGAGGGAACCATATAGGAGCAGCCGTGCCCCAAGGCACAGAGCAGCAGCTGCAGTGGCAACAATAGGGTTCACACTCCTGGAGATATTCCGTATAGACACTCCCTGTTTTTCTGGGCAACCAGAGGAAGCTGGGCATCTTCTCCAGTGGCAGCTACTGGCAGAACAGATTTAGGATGAAAACACAGGCCCCATGAGTAAAGAGCACACTTAAGGGGGTACCAGCCTGGGTGGAGCATGGGCACTAGAATATGCATATGCAGAGGTGGCAGACTCCCAGGGCAGGGCTAACACAGAGGACTGATTTACTGAGCCAAAGACGCACCTGGCCCTCAGAGTATCATAACTGAGACAAAGGCAGAGAGGCAGAGGCTGGAATTGGCAGCTGAGTGTGAGCTTTAACCGTGCCCCCCCAATGCAAACTGCAGCCGAGACAGGGCAATGACACAGACTGGGGCTGAATATCATAGCTGAGACAAAGGAAGGCAGGCAGAAGCTGGAACTGACAGCTGAGTGTGTGAGCTCTAACCGCACCTGCCTCAACACAAACTGCAGCTGACACCAAGCAAAGGCATAGACTGGGGCTGAGTTGCAGTTTCTGTGAACTCAAACAGTGTCTGATCTGCAGGGGAATATAGCCAGGACAGAAACAAATTCTGTGAAGTTGTTCCCTTCTGTCAGCAACATCAATCAGGGGCAGGGCTGGAACTGAGTGAACTGCCCCACCCTCCATTAAGCACCAGAGGTTGTCAGGCCTCACCTCTTCCTGCCAGATAGTGGCACAGAACAGTGGCCTGGATGAGGAGATATAGATCTCCCTATGACTCAGGCAGGTGAAAACCCCTGGAGCATCTGCTCATTAGAGGGAACTGGGTCACAGCCTTGAGGGGTTACCAGTGACTGGGTGTGACAAAGGAGCAAAATGGAGAAGGAGGCATCAACCTTCTCAGACTAATTTATTTGCTGGGTGGGTCCTTCTGACCTCATGGAGCACTGGAGTAAGTCATACTTGAGCTGCCAGCAGACCCCTGCTATCTAGTTTCAGGAGACCTTTTGAACTCTCCCACCTGAGACCATGCTGATTGGGACAATTGATTTGGACCTCTTGAACTGAGCCAATCACCCAAGGAGTATTGAAAGTGGTAACCTGGGTGTGTGGTTCTGGGAAGGTTTGATGTTCCTTTTCCAATATTTTGCCTCTGGAGGGTGGGGTGACTTAATTGCTGGCATTTCTCCACAGTTGAGACTTCAACCCAGAGTAACTGATTCACTAGGGTAGGACAGAGATCAGCTGAAAACAAGACAGAGCCACTTAGTGCAACCACACCAAGCAGGCCCCCAGTTTCTCAGGCTATAGCACTGTACAGGTCCTTGGCAAAACTCTAGGGGAAAAGATACAGACACCAGTCCCAGCTTTGGGGCAAAGGTTTGGTTAATCACTACTCCTAGAAGTTGGCCCCAACCCAACTTCTCCTTATGTGTTTATCTAGCCAAATGGTGTAAAATAATCATGGGGCAGAATTAGCAGAAAAACTCCGGTAACATGAATAACCAGAGTAGATCAACCACCACCACCCCCATTCATAAACAGATGGCTGAGATGTCAGAAATCGAATTCAGAATTTTATTGCAAATAAGTTGCAAATAAGATTAATAGAATAAAGGCAAAGTTGGGATTAGAAATTCAAGGAGAATTTCAAAAGTTGTCTCGAGAATTCAATGAATTCAAAAACAAAATCACCAAAGATTTTGACACATTGAGACAAGAATTTGCAGCCCTCAAAGATCTGAAAAATACAGTAGAATCCCTCAGTAGAAGAATGGAGCAAGCAGAAAAAAAAGATTTCTGACATTGAAGACAAAGCTTTTGAATGCTCCAAAACTCTCAAAGAGGAAGAGAAATGGAGACCAAAAACAGATCATTCTCTCAGAGAGCTCTGGGATAACTCAAAGAAAACTAATATTTGCCTTATATGAATCCCCAAAGGCAACAGAGTGCCTTTGCACAGCACAAGAGGCTCTTCTTCATGAGATTATGAAAGAGAACTTTCCAACATGCCAAGAGATTCTGAAATTCAGATAGCAGACAGTTTCAGAACCCCAGCAAGACTCAACCTGAATAAGGCATACACATCATAATTAACTTTACTAAAGTTAATATGAAGGAGAAAATTCTGAAAGCAGCCAGACATAAGAAAACTATAACCTACAAGAGGAAGAATATTAGAATGACTGCAGATCTCTCTCCTGAAACCTTTCAAGCTAGAAGAGGGTGGTCATCAACTTTTAATGTCCTAAAACAAAGTAACTTTCAACCCAGGATTCTGTATTCAGCTAAACTGAGTTTCATATATGATGGAGAAATTAAATACTTTAATGACATTCACATGTTAAAGAAATTCACCATAAATAAACCAGCTTTTCAAGATATCTCAGACCTAATCTCCATAATGACCAGTGCAATCCTGTACCACAAAAGTAAACTCATTCAGAAACTTTTCATCAAAATGCAACTTCCACAGTGGTGAAAAGATTAAAAATGTCCACTGGAATTTCAAAAAACTCAGTACCCAAAATTTTACCAGGCTTTTCAATGTTCTCAATTAATGTGAATGGTTTAAATTTTCCTCTAAAGAGACACAGGTTAGCTGACTGGATACAAAAACTCAGGCCAGATATCTGCTGCATAAAAGAATCTCATCTTACGTTTAAAGATAAATATAGACGCAGGGTGAAGGGATGTTCATCTATATTCCAGGCAAATGGAAAGCAAAAACAAGCAGGTGTTGCAATTTTATTTGCAGATACGATAGGCTTTAAACCAACAAAAGTAAGAAAGGATAAGGATTGTCACTTCATATTTGTTAAGGGTAATACTCAATATGATGAGATTTCAATTATCAATATTTATGCACCCAACCAGAATGCACCTCAATTTATAAGAGAGACTCTAACAGGCCTGAGCAACATGATTTCCTCCAGCTCCTTAATAGTCAGAGATTTTAACACTCCTTTGGCAGTGTTGGATAGATCCTCCAATAAGAAGCTGAGTGAAGAAATTTTAGATTTATACTTAACCATTCAACATTTGGATTTAACAGACATCTACAGAACATTTCATCCTAACAAAAATGAATACACATTCCTCTCATCAGCCCACAGAACATACCCAAAATCGATCACAATATAGGTCACAAGTCCAACCTCAGCAATTTTAAAAGAATAGAAATAATTCCTTGTATCTTCTTGGACCGTCATGGAATAAAAGTTGAACTCAGTAACAACAGGAATATGCATACTCATGCAAAAACATGGATGCTAAATAACCTTATGCTAAATGATAGCTGGGCCATAGACGAGATTAGGAAGGAAATTACCAAATTTTTGGAACAAAATGACAATGAAGATATGAATTATCAGACCATCTGGGATACCACAAAGGCACTCCTAAGAGGGAAATTTATAGAACTACAAGCCTTCCTCAAGAGAACAGATAGAGAGAAAATTAACAACTTAATGGGACATCTCAAGCAACAGGAAAAGGAGGAACATTCCAATCCCAAACCCAGTAGAAGAAAAGAAATAACCAAAATTAGAGCAGAATTAAATGAAGTTGAAAACTAAAGGATTTACAACAGATCAATAAATCAAAAAAGTTGGTTTTTTGAAAAGGTCAATAAAATAGATAAACCTCTGGCTAACCTAATCAGTAAAAAAGAGCGAAATTGCTAATCTCATCGATCGGAAATGACAAAGACAAAATAACAACAGACTCCTCAGAAATTCAAAAAATCCTTAACAAATATTACATGAAACTTTATTCTCAGAAATATGAAAATATGAAGGAAATTGGCCAATACTTGGAAGCACACCACCTTCTAAGACTTAGCCAGAATCGAGTGGAAAAGTTGAATAGGCCTATATCAAGTTCTGAAATAGCATCCACTATACAAAACCTCCCTAGAAAGAAAAGCCTGAGACCAGATGGCTTCACATTAGAATTCTACCAAATCTTTAAAGAGGAACTAGTACCTATATAACTCAACCTTTTCCAAAATACAGAAAAAGAAGGAATACTACTGACACAGTCTAAGAAGCAAACATCACCTTAATCCCCAAACCAGGAAAAGACCCAATAAGAAAAGAAAATTATAGACCAATATCACTAATAAATATTGATGCAAAAATATTCAATAAGATCTTAACTAATCTTAACTGATCTTATTGAATATTTTCAAACAGAATCCAGCAACACATCAAACAAACTATACACCATGACCAAATCGGTTTTATCCCAGGGTCTCAAGGCTGGTTCAATATACGTAAATCCATAAATATAATTTAGCACATAATCAAATTAAAAAACAAAGATCATATGATCCTCTCAATTGATGTAGAAAAAACTTTTGATAATAACCAGCATCCCTGCATGATCCCAAAACTTAAGAAAATTGGTATAGAAAGGACATTTCTTAAACTGATAGAGGCCATCTACAGCAAACCCACAGCCAATATCGTATTGAATGGAGTTAAATTGAAATCATTTCCACTCAGATCAGGAACCAGGCAAGGCTTCCAATTGTCTCCACTGGTCTTTAACATTGTAATGGAAGTTTTGGCCATCACAATTAGGGAAGAAAAGGTGATCATGGGTATCCATATAGGGTCAGAAGAGATCAAACTTTCGCTCTTTGCAGATGATATGATTGTATATCTGGTAAACACCAGGGATTTTATTACAAAACTCTTAGAAGTGATCAAGGAATACAGCAGCATCTCAGGTTACAAAAATCAACTCTCAAAAATTGGTAGCCTTTATATATACCAA
>CAUYPK010045855.1:0-14483 GCA_963574355.1 Loris lydekkerianus
ACGGTGACTGGGAAAATGCCAGGAAGGCTATGTTGAATATTGGGATGAAAATGTGTCAAATGGTTTATGAAGCTAGTATATGATGCCCCATGATCATATCAATGTACACAGCTATGATTTAATAAAAAAAAAAAAAAAAGCCATAGAAGTGTTTATCTTGCTTGCACAAGTCCTGCATCCTCCCGGTTTCTTCTTTCTAGCATCTGTTTCTGTAGCTCGTCCCCATGGCCCCCAGGTGTTTGCGTTTCTCTGGCCTCTTTCCCTTATTCTAGCTGCTTCCTGCTTCCAACTTCCAACCTCCAACTCTAACTCCATTCCTGTCTGCATTTGCAGGTACTTTCCTTCATTTATTCAGGTTGTACTGAACAGCAAGTAAGTGTGAGGCTCTTGTTTGCTCAGTATTAGGAGATAAAGGCAAAGAAGACACCACTCTTCCTACACAGGGCATCACAGTCAAGCAGAGAACACTAAATACAACTCTTCCTTGTTGAACAAAAATTCGCAAGGCAAATCAAATTATGTTCCTGTCTAAACACCTTCAATAGATCACTATTTCCCAAAGGAAATGCTAAAAAATGTTTGCTACCAATTATTCAACCTGTATATAGACTTTCAGGGACTAATCTTCTACATATTTTTATGTATGAGCAGTAGAAAACTATCTCTGATGTATTTTCCTTTCCCTTAGGAATGGTGTCATTTCTTTTAAACTCTTACAAGTGGAGACTTTTAAGAAATGTATTCACATCCTTATAATCAATTGGATGCCAAAAGATAGAACTTCAAAGGAAGAGGCATAAGATCCTGGGGGACCTCCAAAAGGTGAATGCTTGGATCCCTCCCCAAGATGGTTTGTGTTAAGTTAAGCTCCAGAAGGTATGTTGGGCTGTGGAGGCTCTGCCATGAGTTTACACCCCAATGGGCTGCCTTCCCTCAGCTGCCAGACCACACCTGGTGGAGAGGAAGGAGGAACCCATGCAGACCTACAAATGAAAGTTCTTTAAGTTTCTTGCTATGGTAACAGTGACTGTTGCTAGTGTATGTATATGTATGTGTGTATATGTAAAATATATGTATACATACATATATATGTGTATATATGCACACACACACACACACACATATATATGGTCACTGGCTCTAATTGGCAGTCTACAAAAATTGTCAAAGAGATGAAATAGCTGACCTCCAGATGCAAAAAACCCTCAACTAAGCCAGGCTTCATTGTCTTAGCAATCTACAATATTGTTCACCTTCAGAGGATCAACCACTCCCTGTCTCTGCCAAGCCCACTAGCTCTAGGTCTCCAATTGGAGGCTTCCTCTTCACCAGAAAGCAATCTCTGGAAATAACCTGCTGGGCAGTCTCTATACCACAAGTTACCTGAACAGAGGGGCCTGCCACCTCGCCTGGTTTCTGATCCATGGACGTGGTATGTTTCCAGGGTCCATTGCATCAATTCAGACCTAGTCTATATCCACATCTTCATATCCACTCTGTAGCTGGAATTACAGCGGCCTAGAAGTCTTTTGCCTGCCCTCCGCCCCTATGTACAGGGGAGACTGAAGCCAGCTAACAGTGGACAGTGGCAGCAGTAAACTGCACAGTGGCTAAGAATGTCCCTCTGAAACCAAGTGGCTTGGGTTTGATCATGAGTCCACTCTTCACTGACTATGGAGCCTTGGACATGTCAGCCCCCATCCTGTCCAATCTTCAATTTTGTCCTTAGTCAAGTGGGGACACTTACCTTACTTCTTTCATAAGACTGTTGGGAGGGTTCCATGAGATCATCCAGCTAATAATAATCTAGCCACTCAGCACAGCTTCTGGCTCCTGGTATGTATACTCAGCAGTTGTTAACTACTCCTAACACCAGAATTCCTCACTCTGTTGGACTTGGTAATAAGGACAAGGCCCCGGAGGGCAGGGCTCTTCTGTCTTTTTAGTTTTCCTCAATTTCTACCTTCCACAGGAGAATATAGTAGGACAATTTGGCCCACCACTGGGGGAGAACTAAAAGCCTCCAACTAAGACTTCAGCACAGCAGAAACTGCAGGACATTGGCCAGGAGCTCACTATATATTTGCCATTATCACTTAGGCTGAAAGGCTCTCACTCTCCCAAGACAGAGTCTTAGCTGAGTTTCTTCATGGCAAGACCTAAGCAACAGTACTTATAAACCCAGGACCTTTTCTTGAATGGTTATCTTCATCATTATCCTGTTACCACATTGAGGGATACCCAGGAAGCCTGGGATTGAGTGCAGTCACCTCTCCCACGTGAATAGCTCTTCTCTGCAATTTACAGTGAATATCTCATAGGCATCGTGAACTGGAATAGCTAAATGATGCAATGACAAGAGCAGAATGAAATCTTCATATCCAGAGTCTGGCCCTGTCTTGTGTCCTGCGTACTCCCCTTATTACACAGGTTTAAAGTTCTCAGTTGATGGACGTCAAAGCCTGAAGCCCTTCTCTGGGAAATAAATTATTCCACAGTAACCAGTGAGAGCGGAATGACTTTCCATGGAAGTTTGTATAGAAAACCCAGGAACTCAGAGAGACAGAAAGTTCTGGGGAAGCCCTAGGAAAGTGTAAGAATAGCTAGCCAAGCCACATATTTAAGGTATAGGTTTCCTCTGTGCCATACTCAACCCTTCACTTTTCACTGTCCATCAAGTTGCTTTGCCCTGATGATGACTGGACTCAACTGATGGCCCACTAATCCCTCTGAGCTGGTCGTGATCTTGTTCCAAAGAGACTCCTAATGCAATGGACACAGGAAGGAGTTAGGGTCTGGAGACTTGACTTGAGGTGAAAGCCCACACTCCTTGACCTGAATCCCAGGGCCCCAGCTGAGCAGGGGCCTCTGCTCAGCATCCTCTGCCCCAGCCTCCCTCCTCTCTGGTCCACAGGGATGCCACACTTTTACAGACTTAAACTTGGGCTGGACTTCTCCTCCTCCTCCTCCTGGAGAACTCCATCTCTCTTCAAGGCCAGGTCCAAAGGTCATTACTTCCGTGAAGCTCTCCCTGACCCTGTCACTCAGAATTACCTCTCCTGCCACCTTTCTAACAGTTTTAGTGCAACTTAGAAAATTTTTTAAAAATCATCTTTTGATTGTGAGTCCCTTAAAACTTTGATGAAGGAAGTGTACCACCTCCAGGAAAATGCCTGTAAAGCACATAATTTATTTGTCCTCCCCCAGAAAAATGCCTGTAAAGCACACAATTTGTTTGTTTTGAGACAGGGTCTTACTCTGTCTCCCAAGTTGGAGTGGAGTGAAGTGACACAATCATAACTCATTGTAGCCTGTCGCCTTGAACTTCCAGGTTCAAAGGATCCTCTTGCCTTAATCCTAAGTAGCTTGGATTACAGGTGCACACCCCTTCACTAAGCTAATTTTTGTAGAGATGGAGTCTTGCTATATCACCCAGGCTGGTCTTGAACTCCTGGGCTCAAGTGATCCTCCCACAAGGGCCTCCCAAAGTGCTGGGATTCCAAGTGCGAGCCACTGCACCTGGCCTAAAGCTACATAATATTAGACCACTCAAGAATTTCCTGAGTTTATCTGAGGACCAATTACAAGCTTCTCCTTTTGTTATTCTTTTCTGTAATTTGCTATCACTAACATTTAAGTCAGGCAGAATATTCTGGATAATCAGATCTCCCCCAAGGCAAATAGGCCTCAAATGCTGTCACTACTAAAGGGCCATGAAGGGGGAAGGGTCAGATGATTGTGGCTCTAGGTGAGACAAGAAGTTTCTTCTTGAACAAAGCATCCCTTGGGTAGCTCTTCCCTAACACCAGAAATCCTTCTCTCGGGGCCTATTTCTGGCCTTCCCCTAGGGGATATTGCCCTGGCCTCCTAGACTGATTAATAACTGATTCAAAATTGCAGATTTGAAAATGTCAGAGGGCTGTAAAAAAGCATGCTTATTCTGTTGATGGAGACTAAGAATTAATTTGGTGATGGCAACATCATTGTATTCTTCCAGTGCCCGGATATCAGGTCAGCCATCTAATCCAGGCTGTGAGGACCAAACATCACACACTCCCAGAAATGTGTCTGCCCTACTACGATGCAAGTTCCACCCCCTTCTGGCTCCAGACCAGCTAATCTAACTCATGATCTTTTCCATCCTTTAGGATAAGATTATTGTGCTAGAAAGGGGAAAGGGATGGGTGGAGGCTGAGAAACCCAATCCATATCCCATCTGGACCACCCTTGCACTAGGGCTTAGCTCCTGTCTGCACGCCCAGATAAGCGCTGGAACTCACATTCCAGGGAAAGATGGGATTTGCTCTCTTGTTTCAAATGCTTTGCTAGTTGTGTTTATTGGCCCATTAATTATCTGTCTGTATCTTTTAACAGTCTCAGTCCTGGAAGAAGGCTGCAGACAATGATTCCAATGTGACTTTTTGAGGTGATGAAAATTACAAAGTTGTCCAGCCCCAGAGACCATCAGGCAGTGTAACAAGGTTCTAATGTAAAGCACAGAGCAATTAGCAGGGAGATTTACCTTCCTGTCTTAAAAGCATTTTTATTACTTAATCAATCACAAGCAATTTCTAAACAAGGCTGGGGTTTTACAAGGAGCCATAAATCTCTCCCATTTGCTTCTAGAAGAAAGAGCAGGAAAAACAGACAGGACATTCCAGAAGGGACATTTTATCAATTAAAACAAAAATTGAACTCAAGTCACTTGGGAAACAAAAAAGTGAACAGGAGGTAGGTGCATAGTCACAGAGGATCCAGGAAGGAAGGAGTCAGTTAAGGACAGGTGTTTGGTGTTTGGTCCTAACCACAGGTCCAAGTTCAAACCCATTTACGTCCCATACACATGCAGAAGGGAAGAGCAAGAAACACAATTATTTTTAAAAAGGTAGCCAAGCAGATTTTGCACATTTCATTTCATGGTTGAAGATGTCCAACCTGTACCCTTTCCCTGGGCCTCAGTTTCCTCATCTATAAATCAAGAGAATTCAAACTGGATTACATCCAAGTAGTTCTTAACCCCGGCAGCATGTGGGATTCACCAGGGAGCATTTTAAAAACACCATTACTGTGTTTCTTCCCAGACCAATTAAATTAGACTATCTGGGGCTCAGCTGAATGGTCTTTAATCTCATCTAGCTCTAGCTTGAACATCCACGCAGCGAATCTTATTTTGAAAATGAAATGCTTAAATTTCTCGCAGCAGCAAGCTCAGCGATTCATGATAGAGACGTTCAGACTGTGTTCACAGTTAATTCAACAGGCCTTTCTTTTCTTAGGAAAAGCTTCTTGAGAAGCTCGACAGTGCCCATGGACATGTCTCATGGCCTCAGGATGCTTCGGTGAGGATAATACCATTAACACTCCTTCATGCCAAAGAAGAGGTTCGCAGAGACCTCAGATAACAGGTGTGGAGGTTGAGAACTGCTGTGCACAGACTAATTGTTAGCACCTACTAGCTCTGTTGGTTTTTTACTTCCTGATTTCTTAAGAACTCTCTGAAGAGTAGTGCAGAATAATAATATTTCCCCCACAAGCTTGTATTAGGTACGTGCTAGGCAGAGGGGGGCACCTCAAACTGGCTTCACCATCAGTAAGTGCTGCAGAGACCAGGTAACTGTAAGTGCCATGGAAGGAACCTGACTGAAGTGATGATGCAATTGCACTTAAACATTGGGGCCTGTGATGGTCCCCACTTAAAACAGGAACATCGGGGACCCTTCAGAGAGATAGTCTGCAGCAAAACCTGCACTTGGCCTACCTCTTCCATTGTCCAAAGTAAACTTCATTTCTTCAGTTAGGATTATCATTCACCTTCCAAAGTTTGATCCACCATGTTCTGGTTTGATGTCCTTTCCCCCGCATCCCCAGTTTTCCCTAAAACCTCAGGTTTAAAGGAAAAACATATTTTTTCCTCTTGGTCATATGGAATGAAAATCAAGTTCAAATGCAACCACATCTATAAAATTTTTCTTTCTTCTTTTGAATCCTTCTAGTCTTTACATACCTCCTATGTGATACATAGCTCATCCTGACTGATTATGATGTTTGCACAATGGAATCTTTTCTGCTAGACCCCTGATTGTTTAATGCAGTAGAAAGAGCAAGTTTTTGGAGTCACATAGATAGAATCCCAGATTCAGTCCTTACGTGGCTGTGTGGCTTTGAGAAATTTACTCGACCTTCGAGTTTCAGCTTCAAACCCTGTAAGGTGAAACTAACAAGACCTATTTAACAATGTTGGTGCAAGAATGAAAGTGAAGCATACATCAGGTGTTCAAGCTTGCCAGTGTCCAGCTTACTACACAGTGCCCAGAACCTAACAAGTACCCCTATCATAATCCTTTAGCAGAGAGCATGTGTTGGAACTGTGGTGGGCAGAATAAGGGAGAGAAACGAGATTTCACACGGGCAATGCAAGGGATGCAGAGGGAAGCCACAGTTCCAGCATCAGGAGTGCAGGAAGCAAGAGGCCCTCTGCTAGGATGGCTGGTGCCATCACTATTGGGTGAGGAGGCTCCTGCCTGAAATGGCTTTCACGCTACTTCCTCTGGGCCTTTCATTGTTGTCTCAGAATAGTCATGTCAACTGTACCTATTTAAAGGGTAAAAAACTTTGGAAACTGCTAGGGTAAAATGATCACTCCACCAGTCATTTCTCTGGCTACACGTGCAGACCCACACACACATACACTATTGCACATGCATTCACACACACATGCAGACATACATAGATAAACACACACATACAAGCACATACAGTGCCTTCTATTTAAGCAGTTGCTACTTTGGAGAGCCCTTCTACTGGGTGTAGATAAAGCCATTTTGCTGGCATTCTTGCTCAGTGTCCACCAGGATAGTAGCAAGAGAGTAATGAGGATGCTAATAAGCATGCTATCCTTTACCATGCACTTAAGTCACCACACAGAAGATATTTGGCAGACTGTGGATTTGAGCCTAGGCCTTTCTTACTCTCAACCAGAGTTTGGCAAACTTTCTAGAAAAGATCAGATAGTAAATATTTCTAGTTTTGTGGGCCACTTGATCACTGCCACAACTACTCAACTCAGCTGTTATAGTACAAAAGCAGCAGTAGTGAAGGCATAGACCAATGAGCATAGCTGTGTTCCAACAAAGCCTTATTAACAAAAACAGCCCATGGGTTTTGTTTTAGTTGTCTGACTCCTGATCTAAAGTGTTCATTCTTAACTCCTAGGCTTTAGAACTCACACTTGTTTTTCTTAATTAAAAATACAGTCCTTTGGAGAGTGCTAGAATTACAGGTGTGAGCCACCATGCCCGGCCTATTGCTTGGTCTTTAATTTAGCTTATTACTTAACAATATGGTCCTTTGAATTAATGTATGCAAATTGTTCTAAATCTATCTGGATACTCCTGGACCTAGTAATTTTACTTTTGGAAATTTACCTTAATAATGATCAACAGTTACTGAGCAGTATCTGTTCAGTATCTATTTGACCTTTGCAATTACCTCATGAGTTGAGTCACATATTTGTCTCCATTTTGCAGATGAGGAAACTGAGGGGTGAAGATGTTAAGTAATTTTCCCCCTGAACACACAATAAATGATAAAGCCAGGTTCTGAACCAAAGCAGTGATTTCTAATTCAAGAGTGAAAAAAAATACACAAAAATTTCTTTTTATTTTTGTAATGAAGTTTTTATAAGCTTCATACACAAAAATAAATCACCTAAATATTTAAAATATTAATAATGGATACAAAAGTTATAGTACAGTAGAATGCAAGGCAATTTTAAAGTGATAAGGAAGAATATTGACTCCCTGATTGCAGAAAGGGCCACAGCAATTCTTCTCATCCCAGATACATAGCCTTTTGCCATGGCACCTTCTCCCATCAAAAGTTAGGGCCCATTTCCTGTCCATGAAATGTGAGCTGGCCCTGTGACTCTTACTTTACCAAGAGAGTAAAGAGGTAGTCATGTTATCTGACATCCAAGGCTAGGTCTTAAAAGGCCTAAAGGTTCAACCTTTGTCTTTTTGGAATGCTACCTTGAGCCCACCAAATAAAGAAGTCCCATTTTGCTTACTGGAGGACAAGGGGCCACACAAAGGGAAACCAAGGCCCTCCAAATGAAGAATGACCCCAGGTGGGTAAGTTTACAAACTAAAACACAAGACAGCTAGTCAATTTGGCATTCCAGAGAATAAGCAATTTTTTACATTAAGTATGTCCCAAATATTGCATGGGTACACTTATGCCAAAAACCTATTTATTTTCTATTTGAAATTCAAATTTAACTGGGTGTTCTGTGTTTTCATTTTCTATATCTGACAATTCTATAGATGAGCCCAATAGAAGAACCATCTAGCAGAGCCCAGCCTGAATCACACATCCAAAGAATCATGAGAATAACAAATTGTTCTCTTACGCTACCAAGGTTTGGAATGGTTTCTTTTACAGTAATGTACAACTGCAACATCATCCTATTTGTCAACATGGACAATGTTTACTACAGCGTGTGTAGTTGCAGAGAGAAAGGAAGGCATTTGGGCAGCGAAAGTATTGTGAATAAAAAGTAGAAGCCATCACGCTCATCTATGGAAAAAAAATGAGTAGAACACCATGACTAGAGTAGAAAGTATTCAACCAATAAGATATGAAAGCAGAATGTTGATTTGGTCCAGGTTGCGGAGGATTTTGAATGTCAAGCTAAGATTTTTGGATTTTGTTTTACAGAGGAGAATTACCTAGGAATTGAACCAAGAAATAGCAAGTGAAAATAGTAAACTACATATGATTTCCATGTTCAAACTAAGTATTTTTTATAGTATGTTTTGAGAATGTATGTCTTATGTGCATATGCATTACATATGGGGATAGAATCTAAAATTTCTAATTTTGTACCTCTATATCTTATCTTTGAGATATTTTTGCTAATGATTTTCTCATTAAAACTGTGCTTAGGACTTAATACTATGTTAATATTTTTAAGAAAATATACTTTTCTTAAGATCTACTGCTAAATTTTAAAACATAGCTATAAAAAAGTATGCACACCAGGATCCTGGTTGCCATACAACCACACACACACACACACACACACACACACACACACACACAAATACATGCCAAGAATTTAGTTTTAAGGATAAGGAGCAAATATCAGTGGTTTTCATTTTCTTTTCTTAATTCTTATTTTCATATTCTTATTTTCCTATAGTGTTCACATCTCACTTGTGTACAAATAATGTCTGTGTGTTTACTGTGCCCTTCAATTCCCCAGCCTTGCCCACTCATTAAGTATTTTCTGAGTCTTTCCCCAGCACTGTGTGTAGAAGAGAGCACTGTGAGTGATCATACGGTGAATAAGAGATGGAACATGTTTCTCTCCCCCAGGTGAGAATGAAATAATAGAAGAATCAAGCAAACATTTAAATTATGTGGTGCTTGGGAGTGTGGTGTCAGTAAATTGCAGTCTTCAACAGTGGTGTCATTCAGCTGCAGGTTTCTTGATAATCTGTAAAGGAATGTAAAATGCAGTAGTTCTTAACTCCCTTTAGGGAAGTATATCAGAATTACTTAGAAAATTTTTTGAAAAATACATATGCCTGGGCCCTCTAGAAGATTGTCATTTAATGATCTGGAAGGTGTCCCAGGCAGCATCTGTGTTTTATTAAAGCTCTCCAGTTGAGAATCACTGGTCAGATTTTTTTTGTGGTTATTTCTCTTCCATGAAGATAGCAGATGACTTGAAGAGTCGAAAAAAAAAGGCCTCCTGAATGTGGTGGCCCTGACTGGACCCTGCAGGGTGTGGGCTGGGTAGACCAGCAAGTTCAAGAGCCTTCGTGGGACACAGAGCACCACCACCTCCCCAACCCCGCATCCTGGAAGAGCCCTATGCCCTGCCCCTGCTCTGCGGGCTTGGCATTGCCTCTGCTCCAAGATTCCTATCGGCTACCTGCCTCCCTCCTCACAGAGCTCCCCAGGTCAGCTTCTCACAAACCCTGCCCCAGTTGTGCCAGACCTTGATTCCTCAGCACCCCCTCCCCAAATCAAACCCCAAAGCCCATCATTCAAAGCAGAGCACTTCTCGGTTTGCAGTGCAGCTGTGCCTTTGAGGAGCCTCAAGTGAGCCAACACAGCTGGCCACCCCAGCCCTGTTCTTCCTTCCTTGTCCCCAGCACCAACATGAAACTGGTTAACTCCTCAGGGTGACAGCCACATGGACAAGGAGGTGGGGTGTGTTAGGCTGTGCGTGAGCAGAGGGGCTGGTGGAACAAGACAGCAGGAGCCAGCCCATGGGGCAGGGAAAGCTCCCCACACTAGCATTCCAAAGTGACTCGCAGGAGCCAGGCATCAAACTCCAACTTTCTACAGAATCCAAGACAGGAGGAAAGAGGCCGCTGAATGAGTGAGCAGCTTTGAGGAAGGCAGGTTTAGAGACCAAACACAGGTCTATTTGAGCATGTCTTGTCTTACTCTCCTCCAACAGGTGCCCCATCCCTAAACCTCATCCCTAGTCTGCAGCACATGGTAGTCAAGCGTTGAGTGAAACTGACAAGAGGTAGGGATTGCCCTCCTTCTGGGCAAGGTGGTGGCAGAGGGGGCCGGAGCCAGCAAGCTAATCTCTAATTGGGGTCCTACTGTACCACACTGACTTCAGGGCTCTTTCATGGAAAAGTCCTGTGCCCAGGTGCTAGTGGCCTCCTCCAGCTACTAGAGAAAGCCCACTCAAGGGCCCTGCTCTGTGCAACTGGGCTAGAAGGCATATGGCAGCAGCCAGAGCTACCTGTGATATTGTGGAGGAGAAAGAGAGAGAGACAGAGATCTCACTCCCTCCTGGTCCCTGACATAGAGCTCCTAAAACTCTTATAGATAGGGGAGCCAGGAAAATATTTTATTCTAATATTTAGTCTTTAACTATGGTTCCAGACACAGAGCTCCTAAGTGCTTTGTAATTTCCCGAGTGATAGGAACATCTGACACAGAGCTCCTAAATCCCTTGGAATGTCCGGGATAACGGGAGCAACTTTTGTTCTAATGAGGTGACTCTGGGTGAACTCTTGGACATCCTCAGGATGGGGGCTGGTTGTCAAAGAAACCAACCGTGTGATTGAAGGGTTAGATCTTACAGGCAAGAAGGGAGAGGCACTGAAGGTTGGGTTGATCTCCAAGAGCTAATCATGTCATCATTCATGCCTTTGTAAAGAAGCCTTCATAAAAACCCAAAAGGGCTGGATTCAGGGAGCTTCCAGATTGCTGAACGTGTAGGGCTTTCTGGAAGGTGGCTTCCACATAACTTGACCTATGCATCTCTTCCACAGTAAAGAGGAAAAACAGTTTTTGTTTTTTTTTATTTCAGACTATCTGAGAGAATGAAACACACGGGATGGTCTGTCTCAAATCTAAAAGGAAGATCAGTGCCTATTATAAGCCAGCCTGATTCCCTCCCCATCACTCTCCTTCCACCTGAGCAGTGAGGGGCCCTAGCTTCCTGATGGAGTTCACACAGCATAGTCCTAAGCTGGATTTTGCTCTGTGAGTCTAGGCAGGGAAGGAATGGCATGGACATCCACCACATCAACATTGGGTGGCTTTTACCTTAGGTAAGCATGCAGCCAAAATCATCAGCAACACTAGTGACTCAGCACCACCACTTTACAGAATCCCCTTTCAGAAGGGGTGCCCTTTGTGCTGGCTTTTAATTATCCACACAGAGGAGGCAAAGAGGGACTGGGAAGAGCCAACAAGGAGAGCAGGCTTAAGATAATAAATAAAACCAGTCTGCAAATAATAGGCTGGGAGGATGGTCTGTATCTGGATAATTGAGCTATGACCATAGGCAAGCCCTTTATTTAACCAACCGTGTGTGTGTGTGTGTGTGTAAGCCAGAACTCCTATTTATTAATTTACAGCTGGAAATAAATGCCCCGTCATGTGGCCCAGACATGCACATCGGTCTGAAAGAGCACACACTCATTCCCTCAGCAGCTGCTGCCAGGGAAGCCAAATTATCAAAATGTCGCTTGGTGAACATGACATTGGTAGGAGAGGGGTTTGTTTTGTAATTTAAATTCAGCAGAACTTTGTTGAGCCTTATGTACGTCAGGCAGTTTTTCTAATGATGCTAACTTGAGAATTCTTTATTCTTAGGGAGTCTTCAGTCTTTACGCTTCAGGCCTTCAACTGATAGGATGAGGCACACCCACATTATAGGGGGTAACTGGCTTTATTCAAATGTCAATCAAATGGGAAGACACACCCTCACCACTACATCTGGACTAGTGTTCAACTTTACCACAGGGCTCTATCAGCCAAGTTGACACTAAATTCACCATCACAGCTGAAATCCCAGCACTAGCTGTACTACCACCCTCCTTTCTGGTTGAGAGAAGAATCCGGAAATGAGAGAAAGTTTCTTGTGGTGAACAAGGGTCCAGCTTCTATGGCCACCCCCTTCCTTAAGACAAGTGTGTTGAATCTACAGCCAGGAAGACAGCTCCTTGACCCAGACAGAAGGGCACCAAACCATAATGCACAAATTCCTTCCCCCAAGGGGGCCTGGGCTGTGTGGGCTTTTTAGGTAAACTTATTAAGTTGCATTTCCACCTTGTTGGGGCTGAGTCCCCTGGGCTGGCAGAATGACAATCACTGATTACTGCCATTTCAGTACTTTGTAGGAACTAACGTGTGAGTGCACAGTTCGCTGATTTAAGGACACCACCGATTTTGATAAATGGCTCCTTTCTATTTTCATCTCAGGGACTTATATCACACAATGAAAGATAGGAATGCGGCACTTCACGGTGCAAAACTCACTGGCCAAAGAGAAGACCCCCACTCCAGGTGGGGGAGCCTGGGAAGCCACCTGCTACAGCCCAGTTCACCCTCTCACACCCGAGAGCCTCATCCTTACAGTGGGGAAAGCAGGAGAAGGTTGCCACCAGTGTCCTAGAGCAAGAAGGAAGCACACTGTTGTTTCATTAAATTGATCTAGATCAGTGAGTATGGCCCCATTTAAATCTTATTCCACTCATTTGATGGTAAAAAATAAAAAACTCAAAGAAGTAAATGTCACATAGACATTGAACTATTAGATCATTTCAAAGGATATTTAAAACAGAGATATTTAAAACCTGCTCATAATACTGTGAATTCTCTGGAGATCAAGAGTTGGCAACAACTTGCCAACATTACCACCCACCTCTAAAACCAGAACCTCCAGATTCCAATCCACTGCTCAGCCCCTTCCTTCCTTCCTTCCTTCGTTCCTTCCTTCCTTCCTTTCTTCCTTCTGAACTTTCTTCCCTTCCTTTCTTCCTTCCTTTCTTCTTTCCTGCTGTTTGGTCCATATTTTTATTATAAATCTTTTTTCTTTTGAGACATAGTCTCACTCTGTTGCCCTGGCATCATAGCTCACAGCAACCTCAAACTCTTGCCTCAGTCTCCCAAGTAGCTGCCACCTTAGCCACCCACCACAACACCTGGCTAATTTTTCTATTTTTAGTAGAAACAGGATCTCACTTGCTCAGGCTGGTCTCAAACTCCTGAGTTCAAGTAATCCACTAGCCTCAGCCTCCCAGAATGCTAGGATTATAGGTATGAGCCATCACACCCAGCCCACTATCACAAATAATTTTAAACACAGAGTACCAGTCATAGCTTTTAGTTTAAAACACAGAGTTCACTTTAGCTACACTAAGCAGGCAAAGGAATTATCAAAGGATATCAGTTAGGTCACGGAGGGATAGGGAAACAGACTAGAAGCTAAGTGTCCAGGAGCAACATTCAAAATAGAAGCTACATTAGTGCAATCGCCTGTACCCTTTCTAACATGCACCGTAGATGTGGCCCCACCCATTATCCTCCCTCCACCAAAACCTCCCCCCTCCCATACCCTTCCACACAGCTATGATTTAACAATTAAAAAAAAAAAAAACCACAAAAAACCCATTTGGGTTTTGGCAAGAGACTTTAAATACTTGCCCCAACAAGTAGGAGATTAGACCTATTAACTGCCAAAAAGGGAGGCATCTGTTTATTTTTGCAGGAGAAGTGCTACTTTTATGCCAACAGATCTGAGATCGTGCAAAACAAGATCAAAACACTCCAAGAACATCTAGAAAAGAGAAGAAATTTTAGAAAATCCCCTGTGGACGGGCCTACATGGTCTTTTACCCTACCTTTTTCCCCTGCTACCCTTATTTACCCTTCACCTTTGGGCTTTGTATCCCTATAAAAGGTTAGAGGCAGTTAAATCAGGTCGAGGTCTGATATCACCGGCTCATTATCCAAGAATCTAACTATTATTCTTCACCACCCTCCATAGCACCAATGACGGGTAAGATTCCCAAACTGGTACAACCTAAGACAGGATATGGAGAGGCTGCATGGTGGATTACATTCATAGTACCCAAAGATGGGTAAGATCACTCTGCGTTCAGTCAACCTAAGACAGGGACCAAACCATTGATGTTTGTATCCCCATGATGGGTAAGACTGAA